>BQNB010002106.1:52111-129073 GCA_026074375.1 Tanacetum coccineum
TAATCGACATGCAATGAAAGAGTAAACAATCTATATAAACAAACCAAAACATCAAATTATCATAAACTTGGCTAATACATGTAGGTATTAGCCCAAAATTATTGTAACAATATACAGTATCATATTCGAAATGATTAAAGTAGAATTCATATAGAAATCAATACGCTAACCGAACGATTATTGCGGAGTATAATGATTACAAGAGTTTTCCTATGGAATTAATGCACTTGTAGGACCTTCTTGTCTTCTAAATTTTTTTGAGAATTGTACTTGGTGGTTCTTGCTCTCTGAAAACTGAATGCTAGGTTTTCTATTTATAGGCTTGCAAATTTGGTCGATATGACGTATTGATGAGGTCCAATACAGCGTATCGAGGGTATTCAGCGTGGGCTCCACGATTATTATATTTCAGAATAATCCTTAACCGCCTCCCAATACGGCGTATTGATGCATCTGGATACGACGTATTGGGTTCTTCTCTCTTATTCTAGAAAACATTGACTCAAATTTTCAATATATGACCGAATCTTGGTTGATTCTACGGTGTTATGTTTCGAAGTTGCCTGAAATGGTCTTGAATTCGCGTCTAGTCTTGGGATGATTCGGCGTATGTGTCCTAGGATGATATGCGTATTGCTCATTGATCAAGAAAGACTTTTCTTGAACGACCTTTCGGTTTATGCACCAAAAACATGTTCTTTTCTCTAACTCGTCTCAATTGCTCGATAGTAACTCAGTATTCATGAAAGATAACATCTTCGTCAATTGCTCGATAATAACTCATATTCATAAAGATAAGCAATTAAGTATCAAATCTTATATAAAATAATATGAAACGAGCAATATAGATGGGATAAATGATGCTAATAATTAGACGTTATTTGATGTCATCAGACTCGCTCAAATGTCCTATGGCAAAACGTTTCTCGAACAAGGTTCCCGCGATGGTAGAAGAGATGATGGTGAGGTTGGATGATTTTGTCCGCTCCGAGGAGGCTTTTACCCGGAGGAACTTCCCAAAGGCGAAACTAATGAACACCCCCGAAAGTCTTCCTCCCGGCAATCGGGAGGGATGATCGCCCTTACCGAAATAATCAGAGGGGAAACGTTAGATGGAACAATAACCGGAACTATCATAGGGGAAGGGATAACTACGGTTTATACAGAGGAAGAGACAATCGGGCTCCCTCTCCCCCTCCAAGAGTGGATCACCCGACCCGGGTCGTTCCAGTCCTTACTCTTGATGCTCTCACCAAACCTCCCAAGGAAATTCTGGCTATCAAGACACAACTGCGTTTACCGCCGCCAAGACCCATGCTTAATACCCTTAGGGGTGGAAACATCAATCAGTATTGTGATTACCATCAGGAGAAGGGTCACCATACAAATGATTGTATTCAGTTAAAGAGAGGCAACTAGAAATGGCATTGAAATCGGGAAAGCTGAATCATTTGGTGAAGGATGTTAGACAAAGAGGTAGGGGAAACCAAAGATGATAAGCTCCTCAACCAGCCAAGATAATCAACATGATAAGAACCAGGTTAATAAAGGAGAAGAAGAGGAAGGCTCGCGAGGTGACAGAAATTTGGATGAACACCCCAATAACTTTCCCGCCAGTATCATCGGAAGATGTCTCCGACGAACCAATAATTGTAGAAGCGGAACTGGAAGGATACTTGGTCAGACGAGTATATGTGGATGCGGGAGCTTCAGTGGAAGTTATGTTCGAACACTGTTTCGAAAATCTCAGTTCGGCGATAAAGGCTAGATGAAAATCTCAGTCCGACGGAAAGGTTCCCCCTAGCCCATCGAAAAAGTACATGTTTTGTACCTTTTCCGTCCTTTTGTCCCCTATTTAGAGTACAAGACAATGTTTTATCAGTTTATGTTCCGTGTTTTTTGACAGTTTAATACTTTTGACTTGCTAAACTCTATAGTTTTTGTTTCGCAATTTCCGTTTCACATTTTTATAATATAAACAAAATTATAAAAATAAAAATAAAAATAAAACTAAAAAAACCAGAAAAACCAAAAGTACAAATGGTAGATAATAACCTACCTCGTTTTAAATTTTTTATTTGTTTATTCTTTTGTTATGTCAATGACGTGTGAATATCAAATGCTAGGTTGACTTGAGTTTTAGGATCAATTGACGCTATAACTTATGGTTAATTACTAATTAATTACCTACCACATTTTTTATATATATTAACATAACATGGCTTCATCAGACAGCTTTACATGCATTATGTATCGACTTTTGAGATAGTTGTGTTTTACAAATTAATGAATTATCATCACTATTTTAGAAACAATAATATTTTGCCTCTGCAAATAATCTTTTCTATATATTTATTTTCGTATTCACGTAATATTTTAGAATTAAAAAAAATACATGCATGTGTACTACTATTAGTTTGGTTATAATCGATTTTGAAGGTATCATTTTCAATTGTTTGGCAGCCCTAGACTATTTTCAGGAAAGAAAATTGACATATGGCATTAGCATTAAAGCTTGCTGTTATATTATTTTCAAACGTATTTATTACACAATCTAATCATTGTCTATTCACTCATATACCTAACAAGATTTATTTTTCAACCAAAACATACAAATTAGAAAAATGTGTGTACTTGACATACTTTTCTAATGGATACATATTTCTAATGTGGGGTATTTAGATTAACACACACACTAAGATACAAGTTTTTACTGAAATGGTATATAGTGAAGATCACTTAATTATCATTTCTGTATCGTTAAGTATAGTAACATGTCATCTGTTAAATACTTTAAATAAGGTAGTACTGTTTTTGAAAAGTTTTTATTTTGGAAAAAAGTATAAAACACGTTGTCTCATGCATGATTGATGAAATGAAGGTGAGACGTGGAAATTAAAGAAATTAGTGATAATAGTACATATAATAGATTGACATATGATTGGCCATGACTTTGACCATGCATTAACGAGTGTTGTGGTAAATTGGCCTTTTCAATATTGGTAGGACTTCACAAGACCGAATCGAATCCGCCCTATCTATCCTTTGACCGGACCAAACAACCACTCAACGTTTTTCATATTGTTGCTACTATGTGACCAACAAATTGAAAGAATTAAGCCAAAAACTTGATGGTCTTCTCTCCGTCTCTATATATCATTTGATTGTCCCCCACTCTTTATATAGCTGGAAATATTGTGGTCACATATCCGGTCATATTACGGGAGTTTGGTCACTGTTTGATCTAAAAGAAAGAAAGCTAAGATGACGCTGATATGGCAGTCTGGTTTGGTCACCTCATTTGATCAGATTACGCTTACTCTAACGAGTGTTGTACAGCAAGGTCGTGTAGTTGGTATTGACTGTTGACGATATAGACATCGTAACAAAATGCTATACATTACTCGAGTCCCCTTTTTCTTTAATGGCAAAAAAATATTTAAAAGATATCTATTTCTAGATAACTTTTTGATTGTGACTTGTGTTTTTAACTTTTTATGGCTAAATTTAACTCTACGTTTTCTAGACTAATCATCTATTTTTATGAGTAAAAGGTTTACCTTGATAAAAATATTAAACCGAAGAGTTAAGTACAGATAAAATGTGTCTGAGGTATCACATTTACCTCAAGCTGAGCAGCTTGATAAACTATTAGCAATATTGTTTATGACGCACCATAAATACAAATCAAACTAGCTACATATTACATGACACGTCACTAGCATACAAATACCAAAATGGTACTATAAACTAACAAGATAACTTCTCTAACCAAGGCGAACTCCTCGCCATCCAGCAGCAACACAGAGGGAGCAACCATCTAAAGACTAAAACCAAGAGGTGTTTGTTTAAGCTTCTTTTTCGACTTACGAACTTATATGGTGTTTTTTCTTTTTTTTAAGAAACAATGGTTTTCGACTTTTTGGCCAGTTAATTCATTCGGTTTGAATCGACCACAACTCAGACACTTTACACAATTTAGAGTGATAGTGACAAGCTCTCTTGCCACTAGATCACTCTTGAATGGTTACGAACTTACATGGTTTCGGCTTATAATTTATAAGTCTATTTTTTTATTTTATTTTTGCTTCATTTTGAAATTTTGGAGATTATATAAGCTTGTTTAAATTTAGTAAATTTAGAATAAACCTAAAAAAATGATCTTGTGAAACATAAACTGGAAACTTCGTAAACTCATAACCCTAAAAAGCTTAAAGACAACACCCCCTAAGTATATATAAATGTTTAATGCGTTGTCGCAACAAATACGATAACTATAAACATAAATCTCAAATTTTTTTAGTCTGTAGATTCTAAAATGTTATAGAAGAAAATCACAATCATTTCTACACAAATTGTCAATGAAGGATGTTAGCTAAATCAAATCAACTGTAGGATCGGCGAAATGTATACATTTTTTTTAATCAATTATCTGTTTTTTAATAAAGTATAAACATTATTCGCTTGACTAATCTAAATTAAAATTAATATATAAAAACAACTCTCCAACATGGGGAATAAACATTGGCCATTCATGGGACGCTTGCAAAGAAAATCTATGTTGATTTGTCTACTTTAACAAGTACAAGTCAGTGTAAAGTTTTTAGTTTTTAGTTTTTAGTTTTTAATTTATTTGGGCCTTTGGGCCGGAGTATGTAATAGATTTAGTTAGGCGTGTTGAATCATTTAAGATGAAAAAATGGCCCAAGTTGGTTGTTTACATACTACTGAAAATCTGAAATACACTAGTAGATTATCAGAAATCAATATTGCATGTGAACACTTTATCTATACTACCAATACTGCATGTGAACACTTTATCTATGTAGTATACTACATATGTTGATACAAAAGTTAGGTTAGGTCTAGTTTGATCCGAATAGGCTGCTATTCGGGTTATAGTTTATTAGTTGGGGGGGCCCCCTTGTTCTTGTACCTTGTGAATTCTTTGAAAGACCAAATTGCACTAGGAAATAACACCGTTATCCTTATCGTGGGAGCGGATCCCTGATTAGACTCCGGCGTGCTGAGTAGTATATGATTTGGAGAGAGTACTTGAGTGTAATTTTTTAGGGGTTTGTTGGATACATGTTATTGGAATGCTAATTACGCTCCTTTTATAGGCTGAATACCTCTTAGGGTTTTCGTATCTTTCGGCCAAGATTGGGACTGATAAATGTCGGGATACGTAAATATCCTACCATGATTTACAATAAGTAACGGGATATCTTCTTATTCTTAGATTATCCTTTCCTAAAGATTAACTTGTAAAGATGCTGCGGTCCGGTCAATTTGTGCCGCTCGCGCGACGTAGATCCAGGAGGCCGTTGACCGCGAGTCATGGCCGCAGGGCCCATTATCCGGCTACTGAGTCATAGTTGAGAGGGGCCGGGGTCTTTGTCCATACTATACGTCTCTGTCCCCCCCGTCTGGCGACGTGGTCGCGTGGTCCAGGACCTATGGTCAAGGTTGCTAGACTATCAAACCACTCTACGATCCTTAACCTCTAATCCCACCTATTTCATATAAAAGGGTACAATAGAACTTTTTTTAAATTCAGACATTTTATTCAGCACCCAAAACAAACAATCATATATTTATTTACAAACAGACAACATATATTCAAACAGTCACTTTAATTTTACAGAACTTGATAAAAAAAACCAACCAAACAGGCTCTAACTATAACTGTACTAAGTACTAACCCAGTTGTTCTTTAAAAAAAAGTAAAAATGGGTGATGTAATGGGCGGGAACCATAATTTGACTATTGTCAAAAATTAGATGAGAAAAGGACAAAATCCTAAAAGATTATCGTACCATCATGTGCCGAGCATGTGACTATAGATAAAGAGCCCATATAACGGTCATTAAAATTTTGGACTAGCAGCGTGTAGAAATCAAATGGGGAAGTCTTCAGTAATTTCTTTGTAACCACATGGATTAACGGTGTAATTTACTCTTATATATTTGTACATACCCTTAGTTCTGGTTTCGTCATCAAAAAACTCCTTAGTTCTGGTTTCGTCATCAAAAAACTCCTTCAGTAATTTCTTTGTAACCACATGGATTAACGGTGTAATTTACTCTTATATATTTATACAGCCCTATATCACAATTTCTCTATATCCTCGGGTATTATCAAATTCATTTGTCACAACTGTCAGTTATAGGCGCGTCAAAAGTAAGTCATTTTGAGATCCACTGCCGCGTCTTAAACGTAATTCCGTCTATAATTCTGTTTCGTGTGTTTTACATTTCGTCCTTTAATTCTGGGTGGATGTCCTTTAGCAAACTCCCAGGAAAAAACACCCCTCAATGCTATACCAAGTCCTTAGATTCCCTAAAAAACTCGAACAACCATTTCTTTTGGGTGGATGAGAGAGTATTTCCCACCGTCGTTGACTGGCGTGAAAGTGCTCCAAAGGATGAGAAGCCAGCGGAGGGCTCTTATTCCGTAGAAGAAGTAGTGAGGCTAGACACACGTCGTACCCCAATCCAAAAATAGCCAGAAACTCTGCTATGTTTAGTAGGATTGAGCCGGAGATACTACCTGGGAGACGATGTGTATCCCACATTCCTGTATGACGATGGCCGGGGTGGGTGTTTGATATATTTTCCGTGAGTTACTTGTATATGTAAAAAGATATGCTAACAGCGCGTGTTTAATTGCAGAGATGGATTTGTTCAATTTGATTAGTGCCCAAAATCCTGCCAAAGTAAAGACCGACACCCGTCCTCGTGTTGCTCATGAGGTGCCGCTGCTGACAGTCACCGCAAACCGGGTGATAGATATGGGAGAGCCGACCGCAGCCACAAAGTCTTCCGGGACACCATCCACCATAGAGAGGTCACCCCTGGACTTTGATAATGAAAACCCCTCGCAACGGATTAATGAGGGTGACGGAACAAAAGACCAAGTTTTGGAGACAAGGGCCTCCGAATTTCCTCCTACCGGACATGCGTCGACCACGGGGGTCACTCCAAATATAGTCATAGAGGAGGAAGACGCCACCGATGTACCCCTTATGAGCAAAAGGCGCCGCAAGAGGGTGAATGATGGGGCGGATGCGAACGCCCCGCCGAAAGTATTAAGGAAAGATTTTGATGTCTCCCGCCCGGCACCGAGTACCTTCAGAGGAAAATCCTTTGCTTCAACGGGGTTGGAGGCAGGCTTCACCTTGTCTGCGCCTGCCTCGCAGGGGACTCATGTTGTTACTATTGATCCGGACCCGCTATCTTTCACAGAGCCACAGCCAGCCCCGACAAGAGATATTGCTGAGTAAGTGATTCGTTCCACGGTCTCTTTGAATTATGCTAACAAAGTATATTCCCTTCGTTTCATTTTTTTATATTGTGTATACTAACAGTTCATATGTTTCGCGTCCTTAATGTAGGTCTTCTAAGGGAGCGACCGTCGTGGGAGATCCAGATTCTGAGAAGTCTTCCTCCTTTATATCCTTTGCTGGGTCGCCAGGCGGTATATATCAGCCGGAATAGGGTATAACCAACAGCTGTCGTTTTGACACCCCCGGTGCATACCAGGACACGGTGGATCATATGGTGCCGCCAGGGTATTTTTTGGAGCTGTGCCACTTGGCCAATGAGGAATTCTTAAAACTTGTACAACGTTTAAATAATGGCACGGCAAGTTGGCTATAAGGTTCCCAGTACGATTAAGGTATGAACAAGAGGTCCAACTGTGAAGGAAAAGCCAAAGATAGGTAGCAAGCAAGATGAGAGATCCATTGCGCCAGTGTGAGGAGATAAAGAAACTGGACCAGGAAGTGCAGGGGCTCTGTAATCAAACCAGGAATCTAGAGACCCTGCTGGAGGCCGAGGTTGACATGAAGAAGGTCGCGGAGGCTAATAGTGCGGAATTAACCAGAGAGTTGGAAAGCCTCCGCGCTAAATTTACAGACCTTCAAGTAAATAACAATCAACTGTTTCAGCAGGTGTCTACCCTTCAAGCTCAGGTTACGGGTGAGGAACAAATAAAGGCCACTTTTGAAGAGTTTAAGAAGTGTGAGGATGACAAGGTGGAGCAGCGCTGTACGGAAATGGATGCACGTCTAGATGCGCTAAGCATATACTTTGACGAGGAGTTGTATCCTCACATGCTTACAGCCATCGCATGCCGCCGATGGGTTATCGGACACAGTCTACGCCTAGCCGTAATGAAATGTGTTGAGTCCACAGACCTGAGGTAGGCGTTTGCCAATGTCGTGTCCGCTGGGATTGCTAAAGGCATGAGTGAGGGACTTAAACATGGGGTGGAGCATGAGAAGGCCCAGTTCGATTTAGAGGTGATTGAGGCGTACGACCCTGAGGCCGATGCCAAATATGTTGCGGCCCTTCATGCCCTAAAAGACATAGAATATCCTCTGATTGATCATATGGAGAAACTTAAGGACGCCCCCATAGATTTGATTATGACGTCCTTACACTTGGAGAGTGATGTTGGGGAAGAAACTCCTCATCGGATCCACTAGCTTCGTCCTAGTTCCTCCCAGCTAAAGATCCCTATGTATCCGGTGGTACGTGATCCCAGAGATCCGTGGGCTTCTAAAGAAGAAATGTTGTTGGAAGACGCCATTATGGAAAACGTATGTCTTGCTGAGAAGAAGAAGAAGTGTCGGGTTGTATGTTGCACTCATAGGATCGGGTCCACGCATCACCCTAGGTCTGACGGTATTCTGGTGTCAGTACCTACTGTTGCTCCTCAGGGTCTTGTTATTCTGTTGACAGATGCTTCTACACGGACAGAGACAACGGAAGATGAGGCATCCCCCTGGTTGATTAGATCCAAGTCTCTGCCGCCCATGTACAATTTGGATTGGCCTTGAGCCGTAGTGCCGCCTGTGGCACTTTGATATTTATTGTCTTGTAATATTCCCATGGATGTCCGTGGGCAACAATTTTTTGTAAGTCGATAATTTTAATTATCATTTATGTATATACATGGCACATTTAGTGACTTGCGTGCTCCTTGGGAGTCTTTCTTTATGCGCCTAACGTCTTAGTTACACAGATTAAAGATACAGAATATGTGGCCACTGGGGTTGCAACCCTCTTACGCGGCAAGCAATTATTATGGTACTTATCCTATAAACATCCGAAGATAATCACAATATCATGCATTCATGGAATGATCGTAACATGGAAAATTTTCAAAATAGAGAAATCGCAGGATTAGCTAGGCCCTACGGAGTTTTATTAATACCTTAAGAACAAAAAAATAAAAGATACATGGATTACTTTTATTAGGGGTCCTAATGACAATGAGGGTTCATCCATGCATGTGCTGCAGCCTAGAGGTAGCATTTCTTCAGATTGGCAACATTCCTTGTTCGCGGTAGGTCCACGCCTCACATAGTCCTTAGCTTATACGCTCCATCACCTAGTGCTTCCGTGACCTCATAAGGACCTTCCCACTTTGGTCCAAGCTTTGCACCGGCTGCCGTATGACTTGCGTCATTGCTGCGATAAACAAAGTCTCCAGGTCTAAAAGCAACATCGCGGACCCTAGCATTGTAATACTTTGCCATCTTCATTTTGGCCTTGGCCTTACAGATTGCTGCGCGCTCCCGCTTTTCTTCCAGTAGATCTAAATTTAGCCGTAGCTCTTCATCATTATGTAACTGCCGCGGTGCGGTAGGTGGTCATTCTGATTTCCGCAGGTATGACAGCTTCCGTCCCATAGGTCAGGGAAAAAGGTTTATCACCATGACTTGACTTAATCATCGTGTGATGGGCCCACAGGACATGAGGGAGTTCCTCTACCCAATTCTTGTTTCCTTCGCCCAAGCGTTCCTTGATTCCTTCGCCTAAGCTCCAGTTTTCCCTCTCTACGAGTCCATTAGATTGTGGGTGTTTCACTGAGGCGAATCGCTGTGTGATATTCAATTTGTCACACCAATCCTTAAATGGGTTGTCGCTGAACTGCTTGCCGTTGTCCGAGATTATTTCTCTTGGGAGACCGAAGCGACATACGATGTTATCCCACACGAATTTTTTCACCTGATTTCCTGTTATTGTCGCCACGGCTTTTGCTTCTATCAATTTCGTAAAATAATCCATTGCGACTATTACAAATTTTACTTTACCTGATCCTTCTAGGAAAGGACCAGCTATATCAATTCCTCATTTGTAGAATGGCCACGGGGCCGTGATTGGGGTTAGCGGATGTTGAGGGTTTCTTGGCACGGGTCGATGTACTTGACAATCGTTGCATGTACGTATCATTTCTCGTGCGTCCCGGTGCATTGTTGGCCAATAATATCCTAGTTGCATGGCCTTGGCTACTACCGATCGCGATCCTGCATGCATACTGCACGACCCCTCATAGATTTCTCAAATCACATAATCCTCTTGAAGTGGTCCGACACACCGTAGCCATGGTTTTAGAAATAACTGCTTGTAGAGAATCCCTTCCAACAATTCGTATTGTCTGGCCTTTATGCGGAGTTTTCTTGCCTCCTTTCTGTCACTAGGAAGATTCCCATCTTTCAGGTAATCTATTATCGGGGTCATCCATGTTGTTCCCTTTTCTTCCACTACCGTGGCTACTTCTTCCTCGTGTATGGATTTTTCTTTGAGTATCTCAACCAAGACCTGTTTAGATAAATGTGCAAAGCTGGTTGACGCAATTTTACTCAGGGCATCTACTTTCTTGTTTTTGCTTCGTGGTACGTGGCTTATACAAAAGCTAGCGAAGCCGCTGATCAGGCTTTTGACCTTCTCCAGGTATTTGATCATATTTGGTTCTTTAGCAATGTACGCCCCTAGGACCTGATTTGCTACTAACTTAGAGTCTACACTTACGCGCACATTGCGTACTCCCATCTCCACTGCAATCCGGAGGCCAGCCATCAGTGCTTCATACTCTGCTTCGTTTTTAGAGGCTGTAAACTAAAATCTTAGCGCGTAGGTGAACTTCGTTACTTCCGGGCTTGTCAGTATTAATCTAGCCCCAAATCTATCTATACATGATGATCCATCCGTGAATAGTGTCCATGGTTCTAGTGGAATATCCATCGCTGGTGTCTCTAGCAAGTTCTCTTCCTGTTTTTCTACAAGGAATCTGCTAGGATCTGTCCTTTCACAGACGTCCTTGGCCGGTAGGTGATATTATGTTCTCCTACCATGACGCTCCATTTTTGTAACCTTCCTGCCACGTCGGGACGCGACATTATCTGCTTGATGGGTTGGTCAGTAATAACTGCAATGGGATGTGCTTGGAAATACCTTCGCAGTCTTTTAGCGGTGAAAACCAGTGATCGGACTAACTTTTCCATTGGGGAATAGTTTAGTTCGGGACCCTGTAAAGCACGGCTTACGAAGTAGACTGGTGTCTGAACTGTGTCTCTTTCAGTTATCAAGACCACGCTAATAGCTCCAGGAGAGGCGGCCAAGTATACAATTAATTCTTCCTTAGGTTTTGGTGCTACCAGCAGGGGTAACTCCGACAAGTGCTGTTTTAGCTGCGTGAAGGCTTGTTCCGCTTCTGGGGTTCAATGGAAGTCACTCTTTTTAATGCACTTCTTCAAGGTTTTAAATAGTGGCAAGGACTTTTCCACTGACTTGGAAAGGAATCTGTTCAGACTAGCCAACTTCCCATTAAGGCTTTGGACCTCTTTGATTGTTCGTGGGGAAGGGAGTTGTAGCACAGCTTCTGTTTTATCAGGGCACGGTTTTATTCCTTCCGGGCTAAACATGTACCCCAAGAACATTCCTTCTCTTGCCCCAAACGTACATTTTTTGGGGTTGAGCTTCATGTTGATTCTTCATAACGTCCTTAACGTTTCATTAATATCTCTTATCATCTCCTTTTCCGTGTGACTTTTAATAACTAAGTCATCAACATATACTTCCATGTTCCGACCAACTTGGCTATCGAAATCTTTGTCCACCAGTCGCTGGTATGTGGCACAAGCGTTCTTGAGGCCAAAGGGCATTTTTGTATAGCAATATACACCTTGGCTGGTATGGAAGGCCGTTTTTTCTTCGTCTGACTCCGCCATCTGTATATGGTGATAGCCCTTGTAATCATCCAAGAAACACTTAAAGGGGTAGCCGCAGAGAGATTCGACTTTCCAGTCTATTTCAGGAAGGGGGTAACAATCCTGCGGGTAGGCCTTGTTTAAGTCCATGAAATCTACGCACATTCTTCAGCTACCGTCGTGCTTTTTTACCATAACTGGATTAGACAGCCAGTCGTGATAATAAACTTCTTTCATGATACTCGCTTCTACTAGTTTTTGCACCTTCGCTTGGATCGCCTTTAAACGTTCTAGGGTCTGCCCCCTTTTCTTCTGTCGAACAGGCGAATATCCTTCTCGGATATTGAGTCGATGTTCAGCTACCGATCGTGGTACTCCTGTCATGTCAGACGTTTGCCACGCGAATATATCTAAGTTTTTTTTAGGAGCGAGCACAGTTCCGTCCGTCCTTCTGTGGATAGCGTTCCTCCGATTGCGACCTCCTGATCGAGGAAGTTTGGATGTAGAGTGTTATCCCATGATATAATCCAATCATAACTTATTAATAAGCACCAATAAGCAAGAAATAAGAAGAAATCTTAGAGAGAGAAACAACTAGATTAGAGAGAATGGTGAGTTACAAATGTGTGAGAAAAATGTAACCAACACCCTTCACCAAGTGTGGTGAAGGGATATTTATACACATGCCTTGCTAGCTTGGCACTTGGGCTTTCTAAACGGGTCGGGTTTGGTTTAACTTGGGCTTTGAGCCCGAAACACGGACAATATTAGATTACAATCCAAGCCCGTTGAACCCGACTAGCCTATTACAATACAAGACCTAGTTTGACTTTCTAAGACCGATAACATTCTTGTTTGGCTTAATATAATTAAGGCTAACAATCTCCCTCAATGTTGAGGTCTCTTTCTTCAAACTCATCTGTTAGCCTCAAAATATTGAGTCGAACAAGAAGTTCGTTCATTATGTATTTAAGTCTCGGTCAATTAATTAGTTAATGTTGTAATAGGATAATATTGGGAATCAGGCTCGATAGATAATCTAATATTGTATATGTTTCGGGTTTAATCCCAAGCAAAACCCGAGCCCGGGTCCTAGTTAAATATCCCGCGCGTCACATTAAATGTGTAAGGGTATATATAGATATTTTTCACTTAGAAAATATCTATTCTCATTTTTCAAAAAATATCTTTTCTCTATTTTCTCTCATCTCTCTCTCTCTCTCTTCTTTCTCTCTCTAAAACAACTCAATCTTTCTTTATCTCTTTTCTTGGTTCGATTCGTGGTTCGTAATATGAAGTGAAAGTGTAAATCGGGATCCTACAATTGGCATCAGAGCTACGTGTGGATTCGTGGTTGATTCTTGTGGTTCAAAAAGATCAAATTCGTGTGTCATTTGAAGCGGAAAAAAAAATCAAACCTGAATTTTTGTGCTTAGATGTGTGAATGTTTATGTTATTAAGCAAGATCTAGGCATAAGGTAACTAATTGTGCAAGAGAAATCAAGTTAAAAGGTCAAAAAGGGTGATTTTTAGGCGATTTTTGGTGGAAAAAGTCGTATATTTCGTCGTTGCGTTTTGACTCTCTGGCAAAGTTCTTGGTTGCGTTTTGATCATTGGTTGCGTTTTGATCATTGGTTGCGTTTTGATCATTGGTTGCGTTTTGATCATTGGTTGCGTTTTGATCATTGGTTGCGTTTTGACATTGGTTGCGTTTTGCTCATTGATTGCGTTTTGGTTCATTGCGTTTTGATTGCAGGTTCGTTTTAAAGACATTATTAGCGTTTTTTGACTAAGGAATACTCTGCCCAATTTTTTATTTTGTTGCGTTTTGACCAAATCTCAAGCTGCGTTTTGACCAAATCTCAAGCTGCGTTTTGATTAAATGGTCATTGCGTTTTGATTCAAAAGTCACTGCGTTTTGTTAAAGATCGTTGCGTTTTGATTTAACACGTTTAGCGACATTTTTTTAAGTAAAATGAAATTTTTTCTATAGCTTTTTTAACTTATTTTTACGTCAAATCCAAATTTTGGTAATAGGGTAAAAAAAATTTTCCGGTCGACACCCTTTTAGCGACTTTTTTCTAGAAAATATAGTAAAATAAAAAAAATTTCTATTAGCATTTTTTAGCTTATTTTTAACCAAATTTAAGATTTTGTAATAGGTTAAAAATAATTTTTTTCATAATCCAACTGACCGAATACCTAACAAACCAAAATCAAAACCATCAGAGAAGGCTTAAAATACTGCACAAAATCATTCACAACAAACAAACCATTAACTACCAACGATCATTCATTCATGGTTATCTAGTGATCTTGTAAAATCTCGTTAATCATTTGTCGGTTTTGATCATAGACGAGTAAAATCCCGTGAACGTGAATTGCACATAACCACAACTTCAATCACATCATATCCACTAAAGATCTAACAAATCTTTTACACTTCATAATTAATAACCATTCATTCATCATGTCTACTTCAGTCAATACATCCTCAACAGATAGTCAAATGCATAACAATATCATGGCAGCTGGTTCAAAAGATCTCCACCGATGCTTGAGACCAGGAAGATATTCTCAGTGGCTTTCACTTTTTCTACGCTACATTGAACACCTAAAGCAAACGGTGGAATATCTGAGGAATGTATATTTGATGGTCCCATAAAAGCTAACTAGCATAGTAATTGAAGTGGTGTTGCAACAGTAAATGCACCAGCAGTACCAAACATACGAAGCTGAGACAGAACACAACATGATCTGAAGAAAACAAACTGTATTTTAAACTGAAAAGAAGCAATTTTCTTTCTTCTAACTATGGTAATTAGAGAAGAAATCAACTCAACAGTTGAAGCATGCAACACGTTAAATGAGATTGGACAGCCATTGAAAGACTACAACATGGTGATCATGACATTCAAGCCGTCAACTAATCTGTTCTGGTAATTTGGGAAGTTTACTTCTCGAAATGAGAATCCCATGGAGTCATATTACTCACGTTTTACAAATTGGATGAATGCTTTTGACAAGGAATAACTTGCAAGTTACAACAATGCAAATGAATGTTCAATATCTTCAACACTTCAACCAAATGGTCAAGGTTTGTGACGCATTGTCAGCAATCAGAAAAAATAGACACCATCAAAATCACAGAGATTTTAAAATTTTTAATTTCTATCTGACATCTCAAGCAGTTTCAGAAGGAGTTTAATGATATACGTGCTGATGAATGGCCAAAAGGTGCAAATCCATTAGCACTTCTTCGGCTGCTCAACCCATGTTTATTTTTTTAATTTTTGATTCCAGATACTTACTACAAGCACCAAAACCTCAAAGATTAAATGCAACATCATCTTCACAAGACAAAGTGCATCTACCAACACAAAGGCAAAGAGGTCGCCAACCAATTACACCTCAATCCTGAGTCTGTCTCTAAGAAGACAGAGATCCTGAACAAGCTCAGAGTAACAAGGAAATGCAAAAAGAATTTGGCACTCCTTGCAAAGTATTTCAAGAAGCTCTACAAACTACCTACAACAACTTCGAACTTCATTCAACTCCAGGAACAAACTGAAGATACCACACCAAGGTATATACAAATGACCAATCAGTCAGCGTTTTGGGAATCAAAGGACAATGGACAGTTACTGGGGCTAGGGAAACAGTAGCAGTCACTTATTGCAACAGACTGGGATACAGTGCTTTTTACTACAAGGGATATGGGCACTATGCAAAGTACTGACAGAAGCCAAAGGGGTTAAAGACTACACATATCACAAGGAAAAGATGATGATGTGCAAACAAGCTGAACAAGGTGTTCTCTGCAAGCCTGAAAGGCTATTGGCTAGAGGACACGGATGAAGAAATTGATGAACAAGAATATGAAGCACATTACAGCTACATGGCAAAGACAGGAGTCTCACCTAAGAACCAGTTCTACTTGTCAGCCATTCGAACAGTACAAAAACCCTATGAAAGTAATGTGTTTGCAAATGAAAGACGACATTCTGGGCAACCTGAATCCATTAATGACACATATGTTTTGGAGAAGGATAACAATGTCACTCCTGATTCATCAAATATATGTAATAATGATAATCAGGTTGACCAAAATGCTGCAGACTGTGTTGATGAGTGTGCTGCGCTTGCTAATTTAATTGCAAATTATTAACTCTTGATACTAGAGGAAAATAAAACGATTTAAAGCAATTAAAGAAAGCAAACGCATCATTGACTCAAGAATTAGAAGAGCAAAACAACCTTGAAGAACTAAAGGCTTTGGGGAGGCTACTAGTTGTCGGAAAGTTGTTTGATATGGCACTTCAGAACAAACATAATGAGTTTGAGAAGTACAAAGACCGTTTAATGAAACGGACGATTGATTATGATATTCTATCAAACCAAAGTATAAATGAAACTCTAGGACTATTAGCTCGTAAAGATATTGACATAAAAGAAGGTTTAAAAACTAAAGCCTATGAAATATTAGTTATCAATCAGAAACACAATGAGTTAGTCAAAAAGAGTCTTTTAACTAAGTCACAATTTGAAGGTCAACCAAGAGAAAAGTATCGGTCATTTCGATTTAAAGGTTAAGGAAAGAAGAGATATGACAAAAAATGATTGAAATGGACAAACAAATAAGTTTTTGAATGAAATTCTTTATAAACGCAATCAATCAATTCAGACCATTCATATGTTAGCACCCAAATGCGCAACAATAAATAGTAGACAACCTTTGCTACGCCTAAGTACCTCAGATAGCGCAATCTGCAAAAAACCATGTTTTATGAGATCCCATTATGAATCCATTTGATCCATGCAAACAGATTTGCCCCAATGGGAAGAGACATAACTCTTGAAAAGGAGAGTAGATCAAAGATTGATAAAGACCAACAGTGAAACCATATGATTACAAATATCAAACAGTCTTTATTGAAATTTTCCAAACCCACCATCCAAAATCATCTTGATCAGTATGAACAGCGCTAAAGAAGTTAGAAGACAATGTGGGAAAAACAATTTGATAGGACAAAGCTAAACATTCTAAAACGTTGCCTTTCTACTCCTTATCGAAATCCATTATAAAAGCAGGCAAGCTACAACGAAAATGAACAAACACCTTTAATCAATTTAAACGATTTGTAAACAAGCTTGGTCTAATCATACTAGGAGTTCTTTTCGTAACCCAACTGCTCATGATATGGAAGTTTTGATAAAATCATTATTGATCTCTATTCAATCAAAAACAAAAAATGACAGTTTATTGTTATTGTTCATGAACTAAAAAACAGAAATGCATGAAGATTATGAGTACGTTAAATCCCTTGAAAAAGAGGTTGACGAACTTGAATCTGAAAAGGCTGATTTTTCAAACATATATGATCTACTTCTCGAAGAGTGTGTGTCTAAAGATGTTATATGTTCATATTTGCATTCTCTGTCTGATTTAAATGCTCATACTGGATTACAATGCTTATATCTTCACAAGGTCAAAGAATGTGAATGTCTTGCACAAAAGCTTTCAAAACAAACTGAATCTGTTAACAAAGAAGTTCATAATAATTTGTTAAAAAGTTTTTCTAAACTTGAAAAACACTCGATTTCTCTTGAACTTGCTTTACAACAATGTAAAGAACAAATGAAAAACAACTCAGTTTGCAAAGAAAACGGATCTAATGTATTTCGAAAAGAACGTGAACAATATCATGAAATACAAGATTTGAAAGCTCAAATGCAAGACAAGAACATAGCAATAAGTGAGTTAAAGAAACTCATTGAGAAATGTAAAGGAAAGTCTGTGGAAACTCAGTTTGATAAACCATCTGTTGTTAGACAACCAAATGCTCAACGGATTCCAAAACCATCAGTTTTAGGAAAACCGACTCCTTTTTCAAATTCTCCTGAAATGAGAAGTTTTCAAACGAAACAGTCGGTTAATAAAACTAATGTGTCGAATGGTTCATCTAAACAAGTCACTCAACAGAATTTGCCTCAGAATAGAAAATAAGCGGAAATACACACGAATACGCTTACACCATGAATGTATAGAATTTCCACTAGCACAACACAAAACAGAGAACCTCAGTTACCTCATGCTTCTAGGAATACTAATCCTCACGTGTCTACATATACAGAAGTAAATCACTCTACTAGTGTTAGCAGACCACCGCTTAAGAGCTATCAAGTTAAAGATAAGGTCGTGCCAAACAATAGTCAAGTGAAGTTTACAAAGAAGGAAGTAGAAGACCACCATAGGATTTCTAGTATTTCTAAGAAAATAAAATTTGTAACTGCGTGTAATGACAATTTAAATTCCAGAACTTTGAATGTGAATGATGTTTGTGTTGAATGTGGAAAATGTGTGTTTAATTCTAATCATGATGCTTATGTTTCTAAATACTTGAATGACGTAAACGCTAGAACTAAGAAGCCTAAAGTAGTGCCTATTAGTGCTTGTAAACAAAAGAGAAAAATGAATAAATATGTTGCAACACCCCATAAGAAAACAGTCACATCATATACTACTATTCAGAAACCCAAGAGTTACTTTAAGGAGTTGTCTGAGAATACAAATAAGGCATGGAAATGGTAGATAGAAAAGAAATGTCCATTAGAATACAAATGGACACAAAAGACACCTTCTAGACCTAGTCTTAAATGGAAACCAACAGGTAGAATCTTTAGTAATGTTTGTCTTAGGTGGGTTCCCATAGGAAAGTTATTCAACTCTTGCATGGGCAAGGTTGACAGTGAACCCACGCATGGTTCAATAGTAAATATCCCTTATATTCATGCATGCAAACAAACTCTGGGTTTAAGTGCAGGTAAATCATTCAATGGTCAAAAGAACAAAAGATATGACTTTTAATTCTGGATTCACTATACAATGCAAAGCAAGAAAATCTCAGAGTGTAGTTGCTGAAAATGTTGATATCTAAGAAACCAGTGCCAGAATGGTTTCACAAAAGATGAGCTACTTAAAATGAAGTTTGATCACATCAGTTCAAGCCTCATTCTTCATCAAATGACTTCTGATCATAACCATTCAGAACTTGGAATTCAAGACCACAACAATGAACAGTCAAGTTCAAAGTTGGTTCTAAAAGTTATTCCTTAAGCAAACAAGACAACTACATCACGACAAGAGTTGGAATTACTATTTCACCTTCACATAGCAATGATGAGGACAACAGGTATATATATATATATATATATATATATATATATATATATATATATATATAATATATTAAAATATATTACTAAATTCTGAAAAATAGAAAATTTCTTTCTAAAAAGAATCTTCTCGGACATGTCTTTTGAATCAATAACATTTACGTTCTTGAGAAATGTAGAATTAACATTGACACGGGTGTTTAAATGAAGTTTGAGCGAAGTTTTCAATAGATTTCTCAAATCATGTCATTTCTAATTTTCTAAATGGCTTATGTGCAAATGTCAGTACATAACCCGGACTTCAAATAAAGGAAGGTTTATAACTTATCCTCACAACGAGAAAATTAACGTTTCTCGGTCTTGAGTTGTTCTTAAAAGACATTCAATGTTTTTAGCTCAAGAAAAATGATATTGTACGTTTCAGTGCACTTACCATTACTGTTAGAAGAGAAGTCCTCTAACATCTGGTTTTTCAAAAAGTTGAACATAATTTTTCAAGAATTTCTCAATGACAATTCATAATCTTTCAAAATTGTGTGTTCAACACTCCAACCCTCACAATGTTTTCAAAAGACAACAATTTTTCAATTGGTCCTATTTTTGAGGGGGAGTTTTTCAAAAAACAAAGTTTTAATGTTCTTGGATACATAAACCAACGACAACTCATATGTATTCAAAACATCACCCCACTATCAAAATGTTCCACACATTCATGCTGATAATATTTTCACCCCAGAATTCTCTAGACATAATTAAATCACAAGTTATTCCAAAAACTAAGTGTTATTTATATAAAATAAGGGGAAAATGTAATTAAAATATGAATCAATCCGACTCAATGTGCAAACAAGAAAGAAAATGATTTTAATGTTTTGGTCTTATAAACCCAACAACAACTTAATTTCACGACGATTCTGAAGTCACTAAGGTGTTAGGTTAGGAATCAATCCTATGATTCCAACCAGAACGGAGGGATCTATCCCAATGATAATCCAAAGTTAGAATAGCAATCCTTAAGTTATGATTGGAGATGAAGTATATGGAAAATGCGCAAGATTGAGCTAATACTGGAACAATCACGAACATGGTGTTTAGTAATTGGCGTCTTGGTAGAGCTTTGAGGCGTTTGAAGAATTAAAAGAAATGTATAAGATAAAGTGTAAACAAAAATCCCACCATACAAACTTAAGAGGCAGAAATCGGGTCAATACAGATGCTGCAGAATCACAAGTTTATTGCTGAGACATTGAAAATGACATCATGGAACCCAGTGATGCAATGCACAACCCATTTCCCAACTCATCTCGTGTTTTCTCTCAACAGAAACTTGTCTCATTTGTCACGGAGGATACACACATTAGCTATACATCTCATCTGATATCGTTGATATTGAATTAGTTGGCATTCTGTCTCCAGCCTCCGAGTACAAAAACCAAAATGCACTAAACCAAAGTCCTAGAGCCGCAAAGCTCAATCTAAATCTCTTTAGGACCATCTATTACAAACACTTATTGAACATCATCAATTTCACAAGCGTTTAACAAGAGTCCTATGCAATATCTTTAAGAGATTTGCCATAAAAAAAAAAAAAAAAAAAAAAAAAAAAAAGAAAAAAAAATAAAAAAAAAAGAAAAAAAAAAAGGGCACATCATAAACGATACACTCTTGTAGTATTCACAATGAAGATGGAACAACCTTGCGCTTGCAGACAACCTCAAACAAGCTCACGGTATTGACTTTGCGAGAGAGTCTTATATGACTCTCACAAGACTGGGACAACTGATAGCGATTTTGGCTCCAGTAAATAATTGACGTAAATTGAATTTTGATAAAAAGATTAAAACATCAAAAAAACTCCCGATGTGTTACAAAAATGCTTTTACAAGTAACACGTCGATTGATTTTCAAATCAATTTTCTTGATTATCACTAACGTAAACCTGAAGGTTAAAACAGTGGTAACAGTATCTCAATCAACCAAAGTCGATTCATTACCATATGTTCATGCTCATTCTACAAAGACAATCTATCAAGAAAGCTCAAGATTTAAAGACAAAGACTTCCGCTAACTCTGATTTGAAGCTTTCAAGATGAGGCATAGTATGAGAATGTTGGTCAAAGACACAAGATCGCAAGATGGCATAGACGATAAAGACAATGACAAAGGCTCAAAGTCTAGATCGCAAAGCATGAAGGAACAAACCTACAACAAAGAACAAAGAAAAAGACCAAGACCACATGAGCTTAAACGACAAAAGCAATCTCATTTATCTCATGAAGGAGTGTCATCAATGAACTCACTTCGGGGGAGATTGTTAGCCTCAAAATATTGAGTCGAACATGAAGTTCGTTCATTATGTATTTAAGTCTCGGTCAATCAATTAGTTAACATTGTAATAGGAAAGTATCAGGAATCGGGCTCGATAGTTAATCTAATATTGTATATGTTTCGGGTTTAATCCCAAGCAAAACCCGAGCCCGGGTCCTAGTTAAATATCCCGCGCGTCATTTAACGCAACGGGGTATATAAACTCTTTTCTATTTAGAAAAGAGTTAGTTGTTAAAAATATATCTTTTTCCTTTTCCTAAACTCTCTCATCTCTCTCTCTTCTTTCTCTCTCTACAAAACAACTCACTCTCTTTCTCTTTTCTAGTTCTAATTCGTGTATGTTATATGTTATGAAGTGTTAACGGGATCTTATAGTATTTATACTGATTAACGGGGAACCGTGGTTGTTACAACCGTATTCAACAAAGTGACAAAGCCACTTTCGTTTATATATCTTGTTTATCACTAACCCGTTCATGCAGATTTCCTGACGACGGTGGCAGTTATCCGATGACAAGTCGAAGTCAATACCACATTCTCATACTCGACCGACAAATGTAAAGACATTGTGAAAGCTCAAGTGCATGTTTCAAGTCTTCTGCTACTCTGATACCGCACGTCCTTCTTGAAGCGATGAAGTGTTAAAGTTAAAGAACTTCAAGAAAGATGTTTTATCCAAGCTTTTAATCTCAAGAAAAGTATGAGCATGTCGATCTAAAAGTCACAAGATCACAAGAAGGAAAAGATTACAAGATGGCGAAAAGATATTTTGCTTGGTTGATGATCTCAAGAAGCCCACGATCACATACAAGTCAAGCTTAAAGGAATAAGCTCAAGCCTAAAGTCAAAGATCACTACAACATATCACAAGTTAATGTGAAGATTAAAACTAGGAGCTCAAGACTAAAGACAAGCATTGTATGCTAGGATTAATAATTTTGTAAAATGAAGTGACCTCTCTTAGGGGGAGATTGTTATAAATACAAAAAGTATCGGTCATTTCCATAATATCATAAGATAGGCTCGTAGTATAGTTTTTGGAACCTTGATAAGGTAGAAGGCCCAAGGCGCATAGTAAGCCCATGCCTGACCACTCTTAGGAGTATTTATACTCCTCTCCACACCTTGGAGATGGTTAGTTGTTCACTTTTCCATTTCTAATCTAATATTTCTCTTTTTCCTTTCTCTCTCTTAAAAGTGTTCAATCCTTCATTTCTCTCTCTAGTTTTCTTGTCATTTGATTGTGAGATAAGATATATCACATATTCTACAGAAATATGCTGTTGAGATTCTTGACAAGGCGCACATGGTTAATTGTAATCCCAGTCAGACTCCTATTGAGACTGAGTCTAAACTGGGAAGTGATGGTAATTCGATTTCTGACCCGACTCTGTATCGGATTCTTGCAGGTTCTCTATAGTACATTACCTTTACTCAACCAGATATTTCTTATGCAGTTCAGCAGGCGTATATTTATATGCATGATCCCCGGGAGCCTCATTTTTTGGCTCTTAAGCGGATCTTGCGCTATGTTCGTGGTACTTTAGATTATGGGTTGCAGTTGTTTTCATCCTCGACTACATATTTGGTTTCTTATTAAGATGCAGATTGGGCTGACTGTCCTACTACTAGATGCTCAACTTCAGGTTACTGTGTTTTTCTTGGCAACAACTTACTCTCTTGGTCCTTTAAGCGTCAGCCGACGCTTTCTTGTTCCAGTGCAGAGGCGGAGTATCGTGGTGTGATATGTGTAAATTACACATATCCATTTATGCTTTAAAAGACCAAATTAAACCCAAAACAGATCAAAAATGGCAAAAATATGCTTGTATTTATGTTTTGTGTATGCAAGTACGAATAAGACAAAAATCACAAGAAAACCATCAAAAACGGGAAAGCACGGACACGAGAACGGAAGAGTGAACAAAAGCCGAAAGCAAAGCCAAGAAAAAGTCAAGCTGCAGTCAAAAGGAAGTCAAACCCAGTCAAACTTGGTCAAACACAAAATGACAAAACCAAGAATAATTCATTTTTGTCCCTCAATTTTCATAAATGTCCAAAAATGGTCCCTTACACCTTATTGGGCCTCAAAACCTCTTAATGGGCCTGAAATACCTTAAGAAACCATATCCGGATCTAATGCCTAGCCCATAAGCCCAAACCTTAGGCCTAATTCTCTTTTCAATAAACCACAAGGGCCAGAACTGCAAATTTCAAAAGTAGTTTAACACTACACTTTTGATAAATAAAAGACAAGGACCACATTTGCATATAGCCCAAAGTTCAAACCGAATATTACCCTATTTAGTTAAAACAAAGATTTTGGCGCCAAGAACACACGAGCACTATTCATCATCATTTTCATATTTTACCACAGTCAAGGGGCTTTTCAAAATCAAGAGACAAAGTGGTCAATTCTTGAGCTCCTAAGCAAGATAGAAGGGAGAGATTAGTCATATCACAAGCCCTCATTAGCTCACTCAATCAAAAGGACACGTCACACATGAAGAAGCACAAGGGAGAAGTGGGATTTACTCTATTTTCACTCACATAAGTAGCACAAGGTGTCACATCAAGGATTGCCAGCTTGGCAATCCGTGTGACTACCTTGTGATCCAACGAACCATAATGAAGATCCAATGATTGGGAAAATCGTGTGGTGATGATTGAAAGAAGTGTAGAGCAAGGCAAGAGGGACTAGAAGCTTCATCAGTGGCTATATAAAGCCCTCACTATCACACACAACCACATCTTTCTTTTCTAGTTTTTCTTTAAATAGCTTAATTTTTTGCTTATTGTAATTTCATTTTTAATCAGTTGTAATTTCATTTTAAGAGTAATGTAATTCAGTTTTTATTAATAAAAGTTAGTTTTAAATTGTCATAAGCTCTCATTTCCATTCTAAATTTTCCTCACTTTTACTCATAAAACCTCAATAAGCTTTTATAAGCCCAATTCAGCTCTCATGAGTCTATAAGCTCATGATAGAGCTCAACTAGTCTTAATCATACTGTAATTTCAATAATCAGCTTTAAAAACCTTAATTACCTTTGCATTTTGGATTATTAGCTTATGGAAGGGGGATCTATAAAGGAAGGATCCCCATGGACTTATACCCTAGCTTATTAATAAGCTAGGGAGCTTGTAGCTGCCATAATTGGAACTTCTTGTTTAGCTAGAAGTCAATGTAAGTTTCCTCTTAAAATTTTCTTTGAATTTTCATAATTTAGCTTAACTAGTCATAATATACTCTTAATTGCTTATTTGCTTATTGTGTCTGCTTATTTGTACTTTTAGTTATCATATTTTTGCTTAATAGTCATTAACTTGAATCTGTTTTTGCTTAAAAGGTCATAGATCTTAGTTTTCAATTCTGTCAATAAAATCTATAAAAAATCCAAAAATAGTAGTATAATATCTTAGATCTTAGATTCTAGCTTAATTAGTTGTTAAATTGTGTTTAATCCAGTTGTTATAAGCTCCTAGTTATCTGGTTTTGTAGTTTTAATAAGTAGATTTCAATTTAATAAGTTTTCTCAAATCTGTCTGCCAGTAAAGGAGTGTTTGGTTTAAGTACTTTTGACCTCAAAAAGTCAAATTAGGGAATGCAATTTGCTTTAGTAATTTGAGTTTTCATTTAAAATCAGTAGTTTAAGAGTTTTTAAAGGTTAGTTTGCTAATTTTCAAAAGTTATGGCTTATTATCTTTGTTTTTACACCAGGGCAGTTTGTTACTTACTTTTTGCTTGTGAATTTTGAATTAAGCCTTCCAAGGCTTAACCCTTGCTTGTTTTGTGTTTACAAACACTCAAGGAGTGTGTTTAAGTGCAGCTAAGCCACTAGGTTGACCTGCATTTTGGTCCTTGAGGCTTTGCCAAGTGCATCAGCACTTACTGTCTAACACACTCAGCATATGCTGAGTGAATAGACTAATTTTAAGCCTCAATTTAAGTAAGTTAATTGTAGGTTTTAGAAGCTTATTTTCTAGAAATATATAGTATAGAAGTATCTTAATATAGATTAGGTAATAGTTTTAGGTTTATTGCTTATTAGCTTAGCTTAATTTGCTGTCAAAATTCACCAAAAAGCCAAAAGCACCAAAAATAGTAGGTAAATTAGTAGTTTCTTAAAATTGTTAAATTTAGCTTAAGTTACTTGTTTTTATTGCTTAAATAGTTAGTTTATAAGTAGTTCTTTAAGTCCTCTATAGCTTATAGTCTATTTTGCTACTTTGTGCTTTTTAGCTTAATGAGATTTTGTGCTTATTTTCTAGATTTCTGAGTTTGCTTGTTTCCTCATCATTTTCAGTAGCTTAAAAGTAGTTCAAGCTCTCATTTCTTTTCATTCATAGATTAAGCATGTCATAAGCTTTCTAAATCACTTTTCCTTTTTCAAAATGAGCTTAATTTGAGCTTTTTGCAAGTCAAAAAGCACAAGTGAGCTTAACTCACTTGTTTCTGTAATCAGCTTATAAATAAGCTCTTATTGAGCTTATCTGTGAGTTTCAGCCCATATAGCTTTTATTAACTTTGTTCCCATCAGTTTTTTCTAAAACTCTACTTTTTTGAGCTTTTGATAATAAGTACTTTTCAAATCTCAACTTAATTCGGGCCTTATTGGACTTAGTTTGAAGTCGGGGTTGGGCCTCAGGGTAGAAATTATAATTTTTAGGTTTTATAGTTTGTCCCTCTGTTAGTTAGTTTGTTACACTGTTAGTCTTTTAGGTCTTTGCATAGTTAGTCCTTAGGTTAGTTTTTTATTAGTTTATAATTAATTTAAATTAATAATTAGGGTTTAGTTTTAATTAGTCTTTAATAAAAAGTAAAAAATTAGGGCTTTTATTTTTAGTAATTTTCTGCACTTTTTCTTTATTTAGTGTAATTTTTAAAAAAATTTTAGGATTAAATTTTTAATATTTTTTTTAGTTTTTAATTAGTTTAAATCTTTAAAAAAAATCATATCTTTAAATCTAAAAATCCAAAAATAGTAATTCTTTTTTCTAAAATTTTCTTTTTACTTATTTTATTTAGGAAAAATATAATTTCTATAATTTATATATATTTTTTATATTTTCCAGGATTTAATTAGTTTTAAATAGTTTTTAATTCTTAAAAAAATTCAAAAATAATCTAAAAAATATTTTTCTTTTTCTTAAAATTTTATTTTATCATAATTTAGGTTTAGAAACTTAATTTGCAATTTTAAAGTGTTAATTTAGTAGGATTGCTTAATTATCGCGTTTTATTTGTTTCCCATATTAGTTTAATTATTTAATTGTTTTGAATTGTCCATTTTAATTGTTGCTTTAGATTATCAAATCATCCATTTGCTTATTCAAATCATAATCCAAGCTTAAACAAGGTTTCAATATCACTAGTCGTTGGGGAAACGACCCGGGTGATCGTACTTACCCGGTTGAATATACGTATTATATATTATATTATATATATTTTTTGAGAGTGAATTTTCCTTAGAGAATTTTCTTAATTGCTCTTGTGGAATATTATTTTATAGTATATTTTATAGTGTATCTAAAACTTGCTGCCTAGTTTTTGGCGCCGTTGCCGGGCACTAGTGTTTAAGATTCCTTCGTTTTTAGTCTAATTGGTTTGAAGATCCTTTCATTCTTGAAAGTTTCATTCTTGTTTTATAATTCAAAAATCCAAAAAATCATAAAATATAAAAAGTAAAAAATATTTTCTTTTTCTTTTTAATATAAGTAAAAGATAAAAAAATTTGTGTCTCTATGAAGTACGGCTCACCTTGAAAAGCAATTTTCAAGAGCTACCGTGAAGTAGTTGATTATTTGGTTTAAGTCTCTTCCGTATAACCGTTAAAATTCATTGTAAAAAAAAAATTAGTGTAAAGTTTTGCTTTTTGATTTTTAGTTTTCCTTTTTATTATCATCCATTTCGACCAATTAATTCTTGGCATGAATTAATTGGGTGCAATTGCAATAAAATGGAATTGGGATCGAGTCGAGATGAATGGAAGCGAGAGTGAGAGGAATGAATCACTTACTAATCGAGGATGATTGTGCTTCGTGCTAAAAAATCGGGTCCAAGTTCGATGGTGATGTTTGAGAATAAGTGTTTGGGGTGATGAGGGCGAGTGGGAAAGGAGGTGGGTTTTTATACTTTAACCCGGATCGTGGCGACGGCGTCGTGTACAAGCCTTGACGCCGTCAGGATGGTCCAACTTCCTTAACGCGTTGACTGTTGACTTTTGAAAAGTCAACAATTTTTGTCTTTTCCCCCGGGGTCAAAGGAGCGGTTACTAATCATGAATGTGTAAAAGAATAGGTGACAGGGCCCTCGCCTCAGCATGGTTATCGTTTTTAAAACAACAGTCGAGAAATTACGAGGTGTCGGTTGGATTGCTAAAGAATCTCCTTCGTCATGACGGGTCTTGATGTTTTTACTGGCTCTTTTGCCTGGTTTAAAATCGAAGGGCTTTTTCAGAAAAGGGGTGGGTTTGAGAAGTTTAGTTGAGCACATCTTATCCACAAGGGATTTGTGGAGATAGATTTGAGGGGCTCGGGGAACGTTTTTTCGTAGGATTTTATGAGATTTCATGCTTGGCCAAAGGTTCTAGGACCTTTATGTCTGGGTATTTTGTAATTTTCTCAATTTTTTTATCCGGCTCCCTTCCTCTCTTACCTTTTCCTTTAACCCCTTTGTAACTTCCAAGGAGAGTTGCATAAAATCGCCAATGATTACTTTCATATATTCTTCGAGATGCTTGACTCTTTCTTCCTGATCGAGGATGAAATTCATCACAATGTGCTCAAATTCTTCTTGACGTGATGGCTCAGAGGGAGGTCGATACATTTCGTTGGTTGTCATCCGGGATATGTTTTTGCTTCTTCCCATTAACAAGATTGCGTCCTTCATGAGTGTGTCTACTTTGCGCTCCATGATTCCTAGTAACTGCTCGATGTCAGGATTTTTGTAATTAAGGCTCATTTCAACTGGGATGAAGGCATCGTCCCACCCTTCATCCTTATATTGGGCTAACCTCTCAATGGTAGCCCAAGCCTCGTCTAGCCTTAATTTTCTAAGTCTCCCATCTGCTGCGTAGTCAATGCCCATCTGGGTGGTGCAGTCGATATAATCATAAAAGATTTGAACTTGAAGCCATAAGTTAAGACCATGATGAGGGACTTTTCAGAGTAAGTCCTTGAAACGAGTCCATGAATCTGATAGAGATTCTCCATGATGTTGTTGGAACATCAGTATATCGTTGCAGAGTTTTGCGGTCCTTCCTGATGGAAAGAATTGAGCAAGAAACGGTTAGTATATCCACTCCCTTGTTGTGATGGAGATCCTGCTAGAAAGACTTCAAAAGCCAATTGCTTAACTTGAATCTGAATGAGGAAAGGGAGAAACAAGGGGTGTGTCAACCGATTCATCATTGGACTCAAGGTCATTCATATTAGTCTCATTAGGTTGGTTGGCGAAGTTATTAAGGAATTGTTCAATACTCTCTAAGCGAGAGTCAACAAAGGCAGAGATTCTTTGTAGCTCATGGAGCTCTTGGACGGCTTGTGCGCGCAGCGCAGCTGGTAGGACAGAATGATTATTGGTTGGTGGTGGATTCGCGTTCTCCATAATAAAGAGTGGAATAGTTAATGAAAATTATGAACAAATGCATAAAGAAAATATAGACTACAAGAAATCTAAAATACATAATTAAATTCTCACATCAAATGATTTAAGCGAGTAGAACTAAGTTAACCTATGATAAAAACATAACTATTTCCCTGGCAGCGGCGCCAAAAACTTGATGTGAGGGTTGCGAAGACTTCATAGGAAGTTTTATAATCCCCTAGGCAGTGTACCTAATCGTTGTAGTGTAGTATAGGCAAGACTCAAGGGTTGTTATCGTTCTCTAGGGGAATAGGTTGGAAAGGCTTGATCACGGTCTAACAGAATTCTAGGGGTTGAGAGAATATTATTTTTGTGTTTTATATTTATAAGAAAGCAGGTAAATCTATGGTTTGAGAGGTTGGTTTGTTTAACTATTATCTAAACTAATTATAATCTAAACTACAAGTGATAACTTTATGATAATTGGATGTATTTACTTAATCATGCACCACTAATCATATTGCTTCTCCTAATCCTGCTGCCTTGTCACACTTGTGATGATCTGTGTAAGTATTTCCTAGGTCATGAACGGATTACACGAACCCGCCGTCTAGTTAATATTCCATTAGGGAAACGCACAAGTAAGGTAGTATGAAGACTATTACAAGGCCTAAGATTATTTTAAATGCATGTGAAATACCTTAAGAGGGATTAACTATATAAGGGGGTAAGGTAGTATGAAGACTGTTACCCGATGGTATGTTTCCCTAGACATGTCCACAGCGATACATACAAAAGCTGATTTTCAAAAGCCTAACGCGCACATTCATCAACAAAAAGCAATAGTAATAGGATCTACAATCCGACTTTCATGCAATCATAAGCAAATACAAAGGAGGTTTTAGCCTCGCATGTTATAATAAAAGCAAGAAGATAAATCAATCACACAACACATAGACATATTGAATGATTAATGATAAATAACCTTACTTGAATTAAAACATGGATCCAAGGTAGTACAATAGGGTTTTAAGGCCCTAAAAATGCCCTATGAAGCTGCTACAAAGGCTAGGGTTCGTCTCCCTAAAGTTATACAAAGTTACACCCTTAAAACCCTAAAATCGGTTTTGTATATATAGAGATATCGCTGCGACGGTGTCGCTTTGTATTCCTGACGCCGTCGCCACATAGATGGTTCTAGATCCACTGTCCTGACGCCGTCGCTGAATCTCTGGCGCCGTCACCATGAATGTCATGACGCCGTCGCTTTATAGTTGCGACGCCGTCTCCAGGCTCTGAGTGAATAATTCTTCATGGTTCTTGGTGTAGAGTCGTAGTCTTACCTGTTTCTTCTCTAAATGAGCCCAAGTCACGTGTATTTCCTCTAAATGCCATCTGAGTGCCAAAAACGTAAAAACAAATGATTAAGCACATAATCTGGGCATATTTGCATGATTTAAGGGGTTAAATGACCCTGAAATAGTGTATAAAATGACACCTCATTAAATACCCTACACTTGGGATTTTCTTGTCCTCAAGCAAATAGGCTTTTCTACCTAGACAATAACAATATGAGGGTCATTTAACCTACTCTTTAAAAGTATTTTACAACACAACCTTCTAGACCTCGTAATTAAAAGCACGGAAAGTATATACTAGCACCTCACATAAGTGTTTGGGATTCTCTCTTTCTCTTGGGTGTATAATAAATTATAACATCTGTCATAACATAGAAATTACCATAGGCTTGGTAAAGGATCAAACCTCCACCGCTGGGCGCAAGCATTAATTATTCACTATCTAAGAGGTCTTTTAAAGGGTTGTGGGGTGTAGGTGTAAGATAACATTAATGGAAACGGAAACGGATGAGATACATTTGGGTGGTGACTTTTGGGTGAATTTGGAGTGGAAGGGTTAGCTAGTTATTTATAAGAATACACGTTAGTTTGGTTGCTAAGCCAAAGACTCGGACAAAATATACAAACTCTACAAAACTCTACATCAATCTCTTTCTTTTTCTTTTCTTGACTCTAATATAAACATAGACATAAGCAAATGGCAGCCCGTACATTTTTTCACTCTTTTTTATATATATATATATATTGATTCTTTTCTTTTCTTTTTCTCATTTTTTTCGTACACTTTTGCCCTGCCATAACCCCTACACTTGAACTTTTACATACTTGATTATTTACAATCTAACTAATGACCCGAATTGAGACAGATCAAAATAACATGGAGCTTATTTACCTCTATTGGGGGTAATAAATTACTTTTCCCCCAATTATTCATAAGGTGAATACTACAATGAATCCCAATCGTCCTAAAACTGTATTTACAAGGATAAGGACTTAGCAACCGTGCACTCAAATAATTAACTTGGGTTAAAACAATAATGTACTAAAAGCGAGTACATACAGGGTAGGCTAAGGCGATTTGGGTGTAACGATTGGTTTAAGGGTGACAATGCTCTTCATTAATAGTCCGGCTTAATCAGAAAATTACAAAAACCGTGAAAAAGGACAGGCTCGGAGGGTTGTACTAGGGGTATCCTGCACTAAAAGTGAGTGCATGGCAAGGGTGTGGGATAGTTATATAGTCGATGTGACTATAATAACAATTAGAGGTTTAAAACATGGGCTAATCCTAGTGCCTCTTATCTAGAAAATCCTAATACTCACTATGCGGTCTCGGGATGCATCACAAAAACAAGTTCTAGAATTTAATATACTACCGGTACACTCATATAATTTAATACCGATACCAATGCTCCAGAAAAGGCGACCTAGACCATACGTACACATCCGTAACGACGGAATAGACACATATGACTGCATTCAAACCTTAACTCGAGAAAGCTAAAGGTATAAACTATCTTGGGTATCAATAATGGATACCCGAATTCCTAAAGATCTAAAGGCGAACCTTACATTTTTGGGGTGGAATTTTGAGGGTTTTTGTGCTAGTCATACACATTCCTATCCATGAGACGCTATTAATACTTGGTTTTCGTCGGTATGTGTCATAAAAAAATTTAAATTTTGGTCAAAATTACCTTTTTATGCTATGTTTCGATATATTACCCATCATTTTAAGGAACAAAGCAAATGGCAAATAAAGGAATAGTTTCTAAGGCTGATTTCCCCTACACTTAAGTTGAACATTGTCCCCAATGCTCTATAGAAGTACTCGTAAAAACGAATAAAGGGAAAAGAAAACAAGTAAAAAAAACTAGTACTCCCATGTTTTGCTCAATAATGGAGAAGAAACATGCGATAACTGGTTAAATCGTCCTCCAAGAATCGTCTAATGAAACTTCCTAAGAACTTCCAAGCTTCTTCTCATCAAATATAACATGTATTCAAAGACAAAGACAACTATACCAAGCATAAAATCGGCGGGATAGATAAATATACAATAAGAGTTTAGGGTTTCGACTCTATGAAAGCAGTAAAGATATGATGAAAGTAATGATATAATTATAGGTTTATGCAGGTTTACAAAAGAATTACAAATTTTAAATACAGCACATTTTATTTTTCAGAAATACTTGAAAGTTTTCGAATTTTTACATAGCTGGAGACGCGACGCCGTCAGGATCTTGACGCCGTCTCCATCATCTGTGAAAATTTCTTCTTCGTTTTTAATGAGAAATTTCATGTACGCAATTTTATTAGTCAAATCTGAAGAAAGCACTGCATAAAAACCTGGAATTAATCATAACAATCATATAACTCGAAACTGACGCGAATTAATCTAAACAATTTATTTTAAATGTTTGAATTTGGTTCTAAAAACCGGATATTTCCCCTACACTTATTTTGTTGCAAAATACCTTTGATTGCAAATAAGACGAAGTTATAAACAAACAAAGCATGATTACAAAATAATTCATACATAATAAAACAAACAATAAAGAATTAAAACACACGACACTCCTAATTGCAGGAAAAGTAAATATTAGGTTGCCTCCCAAAAAGCGCTTTTCTTTATTTACGAGTCTTGTAGCTAGACTCGAAGTCACACGTCAAGTGTCGTAGAAGTGGTCCATGTCGATGATTTCCCTTGAACTTTCTCTTTCGGAGAGCTTCCTAGTGGTGGGGATTGATTGTAGGGTTTTGGTAAACTCCTCTCTGTCTGGGTCAATCAGTCTTATCTTGGCATGCCATGCTCCATCTCCGTTTTTAGGTGGTTTATCCCAGTTAATTGGGTTTTTAATTAAGTCCTCTGATTCCCACGTGTTACTTTTAAGGTTTATGGGTATGGCTACTAAAAATTCAACCATTCTTCTAAACACAAGGACATCCTTAAAAGGATTGATCTCAGCATCTCTAGCAATTTCCTACTCTTCGGGCAAATGGCAGTCTAAGAAGTCTTTCCTAGCGTAGTAAGGGATTTGTGCGCCTACTCCGTCCGAGCTAGGGCGTGGTTTGTATGATTCCCTTTTTCTAAGCGTGGTCCAATATGGTGCTTCTTCCTCACCTAAATCGACTCCTTTTACACCGAATACTAACCTTGTGATTCCTTCTCCTACTGCTATCTTGGCCATCCTACAGTCTATAACTGCATTGGCGGTTGCAAGGAATCCTCTTCCTACAAGAAAAGAGGTTTTAAGGTCTTTCTTCATGTCGATTACGTAGAAATCATTTAATAGTTTCAGTTTTCCTATGTGGACTTCTACGTCTTTGACAATTCCTATGGGGTAAGCTTTGGTTCCGTCAGCCAACCCAAAGACATGGTCAGTCTCTTCTAATAATATGATGTTAAGCTTTTTGAAGAGGTATAATGGGATTATGTTCACACATGATCCTAAATCAGCTAAGGTGTCGAAAGGCTTTGAGTCCCCTAATCTACAGGGTAGACTGAATAGCCCGGGGTCCTCTATCTTGGTAGATACTTCGCCTTGGACGAATGTTGATCCGTTTTTGCCTAGTTCTAAGTTTTTCACGTATTTATCTAATATTGCGTTATAGATTGGAGCGTGAGCTAGGACTTCGAGAACCGGTAGGTTGAGATGCAAATCCTGGAATTCATCTTTAAGAGTTGGTTCGGGTTCTTCTGGTTGTTGCGTTCCAATCCCCATCCCTATTTGCAGCTGGCTTGTCTGGGAAATGTTTGCCTCTGTAGAACATGTTTTGATGGCGTTGATTGAAGTGGAGGGGTATGTTGAGTATTGGGGATCTATTGTTGGGTAAGAACGAGCAGACAAAACTAGAGAAGTACTCAGTTTCGGGTTCTTAACCGTGTCGCTAGGTAGTGATCCTGCAAATCGATCGGTGATGGCCTTTAGTACTGTGTTGATTTTGTTGGTCATCTCGCTTTGTTGTTGTTTGAAATCGGCTTCAAACTTGGACAATCTAGCGTCTTGAGATGACATGAAGTTGGATACCAATCCTTCTAGATTTGACTGATTGTTAAAACTTCGAGGATTGTTGTTGAAGGAACAGTTCGGGGTCGGACCGTTGGGTTGGAACCGGTTAGGTGCGTTTGAAAAATTATTTTGGGAATTTTAGGGTTGTCTCCACATAAGGTTTGGGTGACTTTTTGATGCGGTTATCGTAAGGGACTTCTACAAGAAGTTTTAAAACTCCCTAAGCAGAGTACCTAACCGTTGTAGTAGTAGTATAGGCAAGACTCGGGGGTTGTTATCGTTCTCTAGGAGAATAGGTTGGGAAGGTTTGATCACGGTCTAACAGAATTATAGGGGTTGAGAGAAGATTATTTTTGTATTTTTATATTTATAAGAAAGCAGTAAAATCATATGTTTGAGAGGTTTGGTTGGTTTTAGCTATTAAACTAAATAATAAACTAAGCTAATGGTGATAACAATATAATAAAAAGATTGTATTCATTTAATCATGTATTACTCCCTAGATTGCTTCTCCTAGTGTTGTTGCTTTGTCACACTTGTGATGATCTATGTAATTATTTCCTAAGTCATGAACAGATTACACGAACCCACCGTCTATTTAATATTCCGTTGAGGCAAAACACAAAGTAAGGTAGTATGAAGACTATTACCCGGCCCCCAAGAGTATATTAAATGCATTTGAAATATATTAAAAGTGGATCAACCATATTAAGGGTAAGGAAGTATGAAGACTATTACCGATGGTATCCTTTCTACACAATCATGTTTCCCTAGACATATCAACAGTAATACAGACAAAAGCTGATTTTCTAAAGCCTAACATGCATATTCATCACAATAAGTAACACCACTAAGATCTACATTCTAGGTTTCATACAATCATAAATGAATACAATAAGGAGTTTAGCCAAGCATGTTAAAGATAAAGCAAGAACAATTAAGGATCAAACAACAAGACTTATTAAATGATTAAGATAGTCTTACTTGATTAAAACATGAATTGAAAGAGGTACAATAGGGTTTTAAAGCCCTAAAATCATCCTAATAAGCTGCCAAACGAACTAGGGTTTGTCCTCCTTTTTTACTCTAAAGTTACACACATAAAACCCTAATTTCGGGTTTGTATATATAGAAAAATTAATGCTACGACGTCGAGTTTTAATCGTGACGCCGTCTGAAGTAGAATATTCTAGATCTTGGGCTGGTTCGTGCGATCTGAAGGTGTCGGTAACCCTTTATCACTTCACTTCAATAAGATTAACAAGAAAATTAGGAAGAATGTAGAGAGAGAATCTAGAGAGAGAAAGTTAGAGAGAAAAATGGAATTGGATGATTAACTTGAAATGTTACAAATGAACCAACCACCTCACCTTCCTTGGTGAGGTGTATTTATAGGCTTGCATGCCTTTAGTAATTCTACGGGCCGGGCTCGGTTTTACTTGGGCTTTCGCCCGATACACGTGACCGATTAGATTACAAATAAGAGCCCGTTTACCCGTCTAGCCTATTACAACGTATATTAATTTAGTGACCGAGACCTAATATAATTATGAACGAACTTCCATTGTTCGACTCAATATTTTGAGGCTAACAATCTCCCCCGAAGTGAGTTCATTGTGACACTCCTTCGTGAGATCAATGAGATTGCTTTTGTCGTTGAGCTCTTGTGATCTTTGTCTCTGTTTACGTTGTAGGCTTGTTCCTTCATGCTTTGTGATCTTTGATCTTGAGCCTTTGTCATTGTCTTTAGACTTTGTCTTTTCCGTCCGAGATCTTTAAATCTTTATCCTTTCGTCTTGATCGTCTTTGCCACCTTGCGATCTTGTGTCTTGACCAACATGCTCATACTTTGCATCATCTTGAAAGCTTGCTAACAATCTCCCTTGATAGACTTGATATCTTTGAAGGAAGATCTTGTATATCAGAGTTTGTGCGGAAGACTTTGTCATTTAATTCTTGAGCTTTCATGATTCTTGAATCTTGATGCTTATAGAATGTCTTTGTAGTTTGAGCATGAGCATGTGGTAATGAATCCGACTTCAGCTGGAATGAGGCATCACCATCTCCATCTTTATGTATCCTGAAATAAAACAGTTAGCAATAAAGCGGGTGGACGAATATGGCTTTGTCATTCGTCCGGATTTGGTTAGATTAACCTCCGGTTCCGTAGGACCGTTTTACAGTATAAATACTGTACCTGTGATCAGGTAGATTCAAAGAATCTCCTTGACAGGGTTTCCAGCTCAAAGCGTAGGGTCTTCTAACACAGATGTATTAGATTTGCCATGCTTGCTAGTTCTCATTACCGGAACGTCTCAAAGCAGACAACACGGTAAGAGTGAATCAGATAGTTACTATCTTTCTGATTATGTCGTCAATTCATTTACTGGACCTTTATCGATATCCAGTTGACACAAGCTTGATTCATATTTAGAATCCTCGCAAGTCACCTACCGCAGTGCTGTTTGATGATGACACTATAAGGATTTCCATTCGTCATTAATGAAGTAATACTAAAAAGCATCACTCTGAATGTTCTGGCAGAATCACAAGGATAATGCGTAGGACTCTTGTTAACAGCTTGTGAACTTAATGATGTTCGACAAGTGTTAGTCATGGAATGTGTCCTAATGAGATTTATTTGATGATCTCTTGGCTCTAGACTCGATTAGTGCATTTTGGTTTTTAGTAATCGGAGGCTGGAGCAGACTGCCACCTATTCAATATTAACTAACTCGGAGTAAGAAAGTCAATAGAAGTAGGAAGGAGGGTAGTGTGGCGGAAACGGGGGTTTGGGTAGATAACATGTGGCGTTGGGAGTGGGATTGGGTGAGGAATATTAGAGGTAGGGTGAATAAGGAGTTCGAGGACCTAATAGTTACTTTGCAAAATATTGTTATTTCAAATGATTGTAGGGATAAATGGAAATGGACGCTAAAGGAAGATGGGAGTTTCAAAGTTAAAGACTTGTCTATTTTGATTTTGATCGAGGAGAAGATACTACATGTGGGGAATGTTGGTCAAGAAACTTTATGGAACAAGTTGGTGCCTAATAAGGTTAACATTTTCGTGTGGAGGGCTTTAAAAGGGAGATTACTGGTTCGTGAGGAGCTCGACAAAAGAGGAATTGATCTTGATTCGGTTCTTTGTGCGTGTTGTGATAGTGCGGTGGAAACATGTGCTCTTAGTTTGGTTCTTTGTAATCTAGCTATGAGCATTTGGGAAAAGATCTTTCGTTGGTGGAAGGTTGGGGATGTCAACGCATTTTCCATTGGTGATTATTTTCATCTAATGGAAATGTTAATGTCCCTAATCTTTCATCTCGTTTTTGGCAAGCGGTAAGGTGGACAACCGGGTACTACATTTGGAAAGAAAGAAACGAGCGTGTGTTTAAAAGGAAAGTTTCTAGTGTCAACAAGATCGTACAAGATATTCAACTAAAGAGTTACGAGTGAATTGTTAGAAGATCAAAAAATAAAAATGTGATGGATTGGCAGCAATGGTTTTAAAATCCAAGTAAATGTGGACATCAGTGATTAGAATTTGGCTTCGTTCAGGATTGTGACAGTAGCAGGCGTGACAGTAGCAGACAGTGCCCAAAGTCCAGTGCAACAGTGAGTTAATCGATCTGTTTTACCTGGTGCTTCTGATAAGTATGTTTGGATTTTAGTCATCTTTTTGTTTTGTGCCTGCAAATGGGTCTGTTTGGCTTTTGTTATGGGTCAACGTTTTTAGTTTTTAAATTGGCAGCTTGTGTTTCATTGTTGGCAGTGCCTCATTTGGGATTGTTTCTCTCATGTGAGTGCATTGTTGTCAATGTTTGTTGCTTGCCATTTTTGGGTTATGTTATGTGTATTTTTTATAGGGTTGGTTCCTTTGTAATTGTTGTTTTTTTTGGTTCTCATCCTCTTTTAAGTAGCTTGTTAATTGAGGTGAGATGCCGTGTATTGTATCTTGGTTCTTTTTGTGTTTTTAAATGTTGCCTTTCAAAAAAAAAATGATGATTTTATAGCATAATGAGAACATTAAAAAGTGAGCTTCCATGATTTATAAAGAAAACACCATGAGTATCCACGTTTGCATTTTGGAAGTGTTTCAACACGACTAAGAATAAATCCAAGAAATAATTATTTCTTCGTTCGGTCGAAAAAACCATCATCTATAGATTGACGTTTTACTTATATAACGTAAGCTCATAATTTTACTTTTTCATGGGTGTAAATATTCCTCAGTGGTTCCAAAATAGATGAATTTGTTGTAACGCATGTGTGTAGTAAGTGAATTCTAGGAACTGGTAGGAGTTAATTACCTGAGAGTACGGGATAAATGCTGTTCAACAAAACAGAAACAGAAAGGAGCCAAGAAAGATCTGATACTGTATCTGCAACTCTATCATCATCCGTAAACAAGTACGCAAGTTTTTTGCCAAACACCAAACAAAGAACAAAGAAGAACACGCCTATCGCGAGGGATGTCCCCAACAAGACTTTTATCGAAAACTTCACTGCTTTTGCATTTCCTCTTCCTAATTCATTTGCCACCCGGACACTTTATACATGTTAAAGTTACAATACATGGCATATCAGTCACATATACGAATAACAAAAGATACCAAAGGACAAAAACAAACAATTTAATGGAAGGGTAAATTTCACTTACCATGCGGCACCTAAGAACCCAAGGCTTATCATGAACTCCCATGCGTTAACGTTCAGGCTGAAAAAAATAGCGAAAAGGGGTTTTAGTTTACTTTATTATAGAAAAGTTAGAAAGGGACATATGAATTCAAATCTGATACCAAATGGAGAAGGCAGATATCGCGACCTCTGCATCTTCCATGTATCCCGCAAGTAAGACTAGAACAGCATTATACCATAACTCCAAGCTACAAATTAACAATAGCTGTAAAACAGTTTGCATATTGAAATCACTAATTGGGTCACAACTTTGTGAATGGTATGATTTTATATGAAATTCTTTAAAAAAAATGTTCACACAGAAAAATATCCTTACCAGACCATCACACCAGAGGATAATGAGAGCTTCACAACAGGCAACAGATCCTTAAAAGCAGCAAGTGTGAATCCTTTCCATGAATTAGGACACCATCCTCCAAAAATGTATATGAATTCGCCAATCACAAGAAACCATGATGACATTGAGAGTGCAATCATGGCACCCGCAATCCCCATGTTGAGCTTATACACGAGCAGCATTGACAAAGGTATATGGATTGCAAATTGAAACGCCGAAAGCCATGCTATAATCATGTTCTTTAACTGTGCTTGTAGATACATTTGTATTGTCAAGCTAAAAACGAAGTTATAGACAAAAGGGATGAACCATAATGACATGTATCCGCCAGTTTTTGCTAATGATTCTTCCTCGCCAACAAGTCTGAAGATTTGGGTGCCAAATATGAAAACTGGAAGCAAAACGGTTAAAGTAATCAAGTCAACAATCCATGATCGTTGCAAGTAAATGCCCATCATATGGGTTTGTCCGGCTCCAAATGCTTGTCCACAAAGGGTTTCGGTTGCACTTGACATTCCTAACTGTTGATACATTCAATTTATAAGGAAATGGTAAATTATGGAGCAATAATTAAAGAAGTTGCAGAAAACCTTTTCCAACTATGAAGCCATCCGTTTTTAGCGTTGTATTAAATCATTCCTATACAATAATCACTTGTTCTGTTTAAAATTTTTAACCTTTCCAATATTATAACAGGGAGATTATATGTATAAAACAACATATCTAAGAGAGAGAGATACAGATTCAAATGCAACCATGTGTTCCGCATCTCTCTCCTACTGCGTTGTGATCTTATTGTGATATGAATAATAGTAAAAGGGAGAAAGACGCAAACACTGGGTAGTTACCGCAAATACCACTGATTTTGCTATTTTCTACCTTCGCTATCTATTATAATAACTCAGAGCAGCAATTAATGGTATGAGGTAACTTCATAGACCTCACTAAAATTTATTCACTTTAGCTCTATTACGTATAACCGAACAACTATATATATAGGGTCAACTTACAAGTATCCCATTGACAAATCGGACGCAAAGCGTTTGAACAAGTGCGTAGGCAGCAAGATCTAGATCACTTATATGTCCAACAAATGATTGGGTGACAACAATAGTTCCAAATGCACAAACCCTTGATATGACACCAGGCAACGCAACTCTCCATATTTTTTTCGATTCATCCCATATCCTTTCTTTTAAGTCACCCTCCTCTTCTTCACGTTGAAGAAGCTTTGTCTCAACCCCGTCATCCATCCTGATCATAGGGAAACAATAAAAACATTAGTGATTTTCATGTTGCAATTTATACATCCAGAAACATAGTAATTAAGTTATCTCTATTTTGTTATAAAAAAAAATCCCCATGTTTTGATAAAAATAATGTTACAAAAGATGGTTTTATAATGTTTTAATGACCTTTTTGAACTATCTTATTTTTGTGACAGTAGATTTTTACCCGTATGCTTCTTTCTTGGTTTTGGTATATATACTTCACTAATTTACAAGGTGCAGGTTTATAGTAGTGTGTAAACCGGTTATTATACCAAGTTTAGTGACCATATATTGTAGACAAAATAAAAAAATAAAAATTAAACCAGTTAAATCTATCAAAGTTATCATATTTCCTTAATTATAATCGACTTAATTGCACAAAGATTGCCTTGTTACACCTAGTAGACCATTTATCAAGGCAAACTTATTTAACGTATATATACTATTTCTCGTGAGAATTGAATCCATAACTACGTAATTTATGGGTTCTCTTATATAATCAAACATATATTCCTTAGAAGACTTGAATCTATAACTTCGTAATTTATGGTGTCTCACATAACATGCCAGTAGGACAAATATTTTTTAAAGTACGTTTGTTAAAAGTAACTGTTGTTTATAACTTGAGATGAAGCTGTAGATGAAGATTATAAAAAAAAACTTATTTTTATAAGTCACGTGAAGTAGCATTTGCTTTCTAGATATTGTTGCACAATCTTTTCTTACAATCTCTTATAAGTTCGGTTTATCAAACAAAACTTATATTTTAGCTAACTTATTTTTTTTAAATTAACACAATCTCTTCATAATCTCATGTGACAAACATAATATACCCTCAATATCATATCATTTCATGCATATTTTGTTTTAGTACCAAAACCATCTGCAACAAAAGGAAGGAGAGAAAACAGAAATAAATAATTTGAGGTTGAAAGCTTCAATATTATTATCACACTAAAATAGTAGATCCGATTAAAGGCCATAATTTTCTCCATAAGACGTTACAATTTTGTAGGCAAAAAAAGTAGTAGTATCTCATTTTGACAATTTCTACTTATAAGAACAAATAACATATAGTAACATATATTTTTCACCTTTTTTATTTTCTATTTCATTTCATTTAAAAATAAAAATCAACGTGTAGTACATGTCGACCCACACCACAAGTAGTACCATGTGGTGTGTAGAGTTCAACACCACAAGTCCACCACCATGTAACCATCATTATCTTTTCCTTTGGTTTCTTTATTCCTAGACGCTCACTCACAATTTAATTCTAAACCATACAAATTAAAAATACAATGTATTTTCCTATCAGGTAACTAAAAGGAACACCATAATATTATTATTATTTTGTTAACAGTAACTAATATCACAACATATAATCATAAATTCATCTCATATGTAAAAAATATAAGACTTGAATTCATAACCATGTAATAAAAATGCTAACATGAAGTAACATTATAACACAGTTAGAACACAAGCTTTTTGCTGGCTCACTTCAGTTATCTAGCTATTTTCATTTTATAAGCCATGTACAGCACAAACCCCTTCCTCAAAATTTTGACAAGAAGTATTACAACAACCTTTCAAATCATGTTGGCCAAAACATTTCGATTACGTGTTTTGTAAATAATTATATATAAGGTTTGATGTAACCACTAAACAGAATTCCTCAAACACAGAATCAAAACTCCTAATATTACATGGGAATCTTATTATCCACATACATGCTTTGAAATAGTGTTTCACTAATAATAGATCAAATAAAAATGATATACTCTATCTTCTACCTCATACTTGTCTAACTTATAGACCAAATGATGAGATGATAGCACGTGAAGAGATATTTTCATGCATAAATTTGATGTATGAGACACATAAGGTCAAGAATACAAACCCTCGAAACGGGTTCGTTTCATAAGAACACGAACCTTTTTTCGAGCTAGGATATCTAAATTTGATTGTTTAATAGCATGTGACCAAATATGCATAAGGATAGAGAGAAAAACTTACTATATGAGGAGAGCACGATTCGGGGAAACTAGCTAGGCACAAAATAAGCAGGAGAAACTAGTGTTAAGTCATGAAATATTTAGAAGTTATATTTCATCTCATATTTTTCTTTCTTATTTTTTTGAAGGGGGGCATATTTGATATTTTTCTAATTTTCTTTCGTATTTTTTTGAAAGAGATAATTTTTCTTTCTTATGATGAGTACCTCATAATTCAAATCTCAAGTTATTGCTGTAAAAATAGTTAGTAGAAGAAAAATTAAAGAAGATTTAGTCGAAAAATTAATAATCTTGATTATGGAAATGAAAAAAAAAGGTCATTTAATTTTCTTATTAAAATGATTTTTTCTAGTGAGATTTAATGAGCTTTAGTTTCACAAAAAAACTAGTTGGTCTAACGTCTGAAGTCTGAACATAGGTTTCAACTTGCAGGATAATATGATATGTAATTTAATACGGCTCTACACATTTTGGTATGATGTAATGAAAGTTGGAATGGAAATGATTATTACGATTGAATGAAAAAAATCTTGTTTGGTTGCAATTATACAATGTAATGATCTATTACAATAAATGACTCATTACATCAAAAACTACTCTTTTCATTCCATAGGGGCCCTTTTTTTTTCATTACGTCCGTAATGAAATCAAAATTACATAAAAGTCCACCATTAACTAGCCACATTAAATACATTTCTTATTAACTATGGGCATTTTAGTCTTTTTTACTGATTGCATTCCGTCCTATCATACCAACCAAACATTATTAATAAATGCAATGAATTATTACATATCATTTATTCCATTGCATCGCTTATTCCATTCATTTAACATTTCATTACGTCCTACCAAACGAAACCTATAGGTTTCAACTTGGAGGATAATGATATTTATTAATATGTATATCTATTACATGTAAATCATTTTAAACTTTTTTCCATTTTAAGCAACTATAAAAGAATTCATTCGGTGGTCGAAACGACGTCGTCAAAAAAAAAATCACAAAGAGAGGCTGCAAAAATTTTCCAAAGTCACGAACTATTATTCTAAGGTGTTTTTGAAGGTAAGTGATTGGGGAAAAATAGTGGATCGGAAGATTTTAAAAAGTGCTTGGTTCGATGTGGATATTTGATTTGGGTTCGAATTAAGCAACCGTCATTAATTCATAAAATCACCAAAGATCATCAATAGGTATTTTTGTATCTCTTTTATCATCATATTAAATACTCCTATGCTTCAGAAACAATTATTCATGCATGTACTACTCTACTACACCTCTTTATAAATTAAAAACATTTCGTAAACCCAAATTTTTAGCTAATTATGAATCGACACAAATAATATTTGTAAAATTGATTTTATAAGATTTTTGCGACGCGAGTATTTTATATCATATATCACTAGATAAATTGTTGGAAAAATTTAAGAGAGTGCCGAGAGCGAGCGCAGCGCGAGATATTGGGGATTATCATTGTTTGGCCGATTTCGAATTAAAGAAAAAGGAAAGAAATAAAATTAGGGTTAGGGTTTTGATAATTTTTCCAGGTGCAATAAATGCTAATTATTGGGAAATAATTGTGTTGTAATTGGAAAAAATATAATTAGGGTTTTACATAGTGATTTAATTGAATTGGCCGAATTGATATTAAAGTATGAAGGAACTTGTTTTTGTAATTTATGAAAACTATGGGGCTGTTTTAGACATGTTTATATATATTTTAATATATTCTTTATAAAATAAGTTGGGGGGTATAAAATGTCCATTTTGATATTATTTTGGATTAAAAGGTTAATTACTTATAATAAGTAATAAGAAATTAATTAAATTAAAATAGAGGTACTGAAATTGTAAATAGCATGAAAAGTGGAATTTTGGTAGTATTTAAAGTATAAAGTATGATTTTTTCATATTGATCTATAAGTGGCTTTTTTTTTAATTATGGATATTAAAGATAATTTTTTATTAATTATAAACCAAAAGGGCATAAATATGTAAATTATGTACAAATTAAGGGTTTGACTCGTAAATACAAAAAATGGAAGGTAAAATCTGAATACAATGTGAACTTTGATATTTACCTCATTTAAACCTTGAAAATTGATCTTGATATAGGCATGATTAAACCCTAAATATGGTAAAGCTGTCATATTTAACCCTAAACTTGTAAGTTGGCATATTAAGTCCCCTAATCTATTTCAAAATACTATAATAGAATCGTCAAATGATGATTTTAATTTACTAATTTTGAAACTTACTAAAAATTGAAAGTTGCTAAAAAAGGAAAGTTACTAAAAATAAAAGTTACTCAAAAATGGAAAGTTTACTAACAATTGAAAGATCACACTCCACCACACATGGAAAGTTTACTAAAAAATAGAAAAGTTACTAAAAAAGGAAAGTTACAAAAATAAAAGACATACTAAAAATGAAATCTGTTCCAAAAAATAGAAAGTAAATACTTAAATGAATGTATTGCGTATTCGAAATCATCATTCCTTTTGAACTTGGAACAGTCTTTGACTTGAATGAACTTCGTTTTGCTTTACTCACTTCACAAGAGGAACATAGTTGATCCTTGACATACTTCAGTTTTGGTAAACCAATCACAACATCTTTCTTTGAAAGCAAGTTGATGTAGTCGAAGTTGAGATGAGAAAGTCTTCGATGCCATAACCATGCTTGAGTTGGTGATGCTTTAGCCATGAGACAGATTGGAGTTGATGAAGTTGTTTCTTGAAGAGAAATTGTATAGAGATCAGTTCCACGATTACCGGTTAGTAAGTCGTTTCCCTGAAGATCTCTAACAAAACACGTAGATTTCCGAAATGCAACCTCCAAATCCGCATCACAGAATTGACCAACCGAGAAAAGATTGTGATTGAGACCTTCGACGTAGTAAACCCTTTTGATCGTGATATTTCCTTGAACCAAATCTCCATAACCAAGAATTGGAGCAAATTGATCATTGCCAAAATGAACGGTACCCAAATATTTTTCAACAAAATTGCACAGCAGAGATAGATTGCCCGTCATGTGCTTTGTGCATCCCGAGTCAACAATGAATAGGATGAGTTGTACAATCTGCAAGAGAATTAGAGGACGATGGAATACATGACAAATTGGATCCTAAAGTGTTTGTGAGTTTTAAGACATTAGTTATCCTAGATACATTATCTATGGAAAAACTAACTTTCTTAGTCACACTTTCGTTCCTAACTTTAGGTACCCATTTCCTTTTTGTCTTAGGAACCCATGTATATGCTGATGGGCATTGTTGTGCTATCCACCATTTCCACGCCTTACTAGTTTTCTTATATAGCATCCTATAGTAACTCTTAGAATTTGTGGTAGTGGATTCTGATGCAGCTGTTTTCTTATGGGGTGTTGCAACAGATTTGTTCGTTTGACTTTTTTTCTAGTACTAATAGGCACTACATGAGGCTTCTTAGTTCTAGCATTCACGTCATTCAAAAACTTAGAAACACAAGCATCATGATTCGAATTAAACACACATTTTCCACAAGTAGCACAAACAGCATTAACATTCAAAGTTCTAGAATTTAAACTGTCATTACATGCAGTTACAGACTTTGTTTTATTAGAAATACGAGAAATCCTAGGGTGGTCTTCTTTGGTCTTCTTAAACTTCACTTGACTAGTGTTTGGCAGGACCTTATCTTTCATTTGATTGCTCCTAGGCTGTGGTCTGCTAACATTAGTTTTGTGAGCTACTCCTGTAGATGTAGATACGCGAGGATTAGTATTCCTAGAAGTCTGAGTCAACTGTGGTGCTCTAGTTTGTGTGGTACTACTTGCAATTCGATACATGCCTGGTTTAATCACATTTGTGTTTCTTACAGCTTGCTTTGCTGTTTGAGGCAAATTCTGTGGAGTGACTGGTTTTGATAAACCCTCTGACTCATTAGTTTTTAAAACCGACTTTTTCTTTGCAAAATATTTTCTCTCAAGAGAGTCTGAAAAAGGAGCCGGTTTTCCTAAAACTGATGGTTTTGGAATCCTTTGAGCATTTGGTTGTCGAACAACAGATGGTTTATCAAACTGAGTTTCCACAGACTTTCCTTTTGTTACCAGAATGAGTTTCTTTAACTCATTTATTACCATGTTCTTGTCTTGCATTTGAGCTTTCAAATCTTGTATTTCAAAATATTGTTCACGTTCCTTTCGAAATACATTTGATGCCTTTTCTTTGCAAACTGTGTCATTTTTTAGTTGTTCTTGACATTCTTGTAAAGCGATTTCAAGAGAAATTGAGTGTTTTTCTAATTTAGCAAAACTCTGTAAAAGCTCAGTGTAAATCTCTTTACTTACAAATTCAGTTTGTTCAGAAAGCTTTTGTGCAAGACAGTCACATTCCCTGACTTTATGAAGATATAAGCATTGTAATTCAGTGATCTCATCTAAATCAGATGAAGATTGCAAAATAAAACACATAACATCTTCATGCCACCATTCTTGCAAAAGCATATCATTCATGTTGGAAAATTCTTTCTGGCCTTATCAGATTTAAGTTCATCAAGTTCATCTTTTCAAGAGATTCAACGTACTTTAAATCTGCATGCATTTCTTGCTTAAGTTCATGTACAAATGCGAAACTATCATTCTGAGTCTTAAGGGCAAGGGGCATCAAACATGTCTTTACTAGGATTTCCATATCTTGCGCAGTTGGGTTACGAAGATGAAGAAGGTCGTTTGAATGTTTTACCCATGCTTGATTGACAATTTCTTTTAGATGATTGATGTTATTTGTCATGACATTATATGCTTGTCTACTTTTGCTTACTGATTTAGACACTGGTAAGAAATCTATGTTTTTGAAAATTTTTGGCTTTGTTTTCACAAATGATTTTCTCCACATTTTCTTTCTTATTTCATTTGCCTGTGCGAACTGAATTTCATAATGCTGGGTTGGGGGTTTGAAAATTTCATAAAGACTATTTAACATTGTGTAGTCAAAAGGTTTCACTAAGTCTTTATTCAATTTTGATCGACTCTCTGCATCAAGAGTCTGAGTCTCTTCCCTATCGGGGACGAGTCTGTTTGCAGGATCAGATTGGTCATGTGGGATCGCATACAAACATGGCATCTCATTTTGAGCCTTTTTGAGGTACCTTGGATTGGCAAAGGTAGGTCTTCCATTAAATGTAGGGCATTTGGGTGGCTTAACATATGAAATGTTTGGGATTGATTGACTCCGATTTCCGTTTGTAAACAATTTTGTTCAAAGCAAAACTTTATCTGGTTTTCCATTGAAATCAATTTTTGTCAATATCTTTTTCTTTCCTTGACTTCCAGAAGCCGTTATTACCTTTGTTTTCCTCCTAAACAAACCTTCGTAAATTGACTTGGTTAAAAGACCTGTTTTGACTAACTCATCGATGATTCTCTTTGACAATGAAATTTCGACAGTCTTTCACTTTTAAACCTTCTTTTAATGTCCAATTTCTTTTTGACTAATCGTCCTAGCTTCTTTAACTTAATGTTCAAGTTGTCAAGTCTACTGTACGATCATTAAATGCCTTGTACCTCTCAAATCAGTCTTTTATTTTGAAGTGCAACTAAGCACGTCCCGAATAAAATAGATTTCCTCCATAGAGTATCTACTAGTTTGCCGCAAGAAATAGATTTGCACTCAGTTTAACTCTGAGTGCAAGTTGCATTTACTTTCATAATGCTTTTGAATCTTATTATTCTCATCGACATCAAGTTTTAAATTAGCAATTTAAATTAGCATGTGCAAACAGCTCATCATCATAACATTCTACCATCGATTTTGGGGTCATCCTGAATATCATATCACACAATCCGGTGAGTCAAAGTGCCATTATACTATCACCCGTTCCACTGCACATGTGTTACTAATGGATTCAGATGGTCAAAATGTTGTATGCCATTGGCAAACACATTATCGTCAGTATCGTATTGTACCTGTTCCAAGGCTCATCGTCTGTGCCCGAGTTCTGCATTTTTTAAAAAGGGAACCTCCTGATCTTGCAATGTCGCTGTAATGTGCTTCCAACTCTTGTTCATCAATCTCTTCATCCGTGTCTGCTAGCCAGTCAGATTGCTCTGCTTGAAGTTGAACACCTTTCTCAGCTTGTTTACACATCAACATCTTTTCCTTGTGATACGTGGAGGAGTCTTTAACCCGTTTTGGCTTTCTGCATTCCTTAGCAATAATGAACCAAACTCCTTTGCATTAAACACTGTATCCCAGACTGTTGCACTACTACTGACAACCACAGTTTCCCTACCCCAACAACATTCACTGACCTCTGATTCCCAAAACTGTCCTGTCTGATTGCATTCCTGTACCAATTTTGAGAGTAGTATCCACATCTGTTTCTGTGTTTTGAGAAGTTCTGAGTTGTTTTGGTAGTTATGTAGAGTTTCTTGAAGTACTTTGCAATGAGAGCCAAATTCTTCTGCATGTCTTTATCCTTCTGAGCTTGTTCAGGATCACTCTGTCTTCTCTTCAGAAGCTAAATCAGAAGGTGGTTTGATGGGTTTTGGGCTATCACTTTGCCTTTGTATCTTGTATTGTCATGAGATCTGGTTGGAAGTGAAGCTTTTGGGATGTTGGTGCATAAGATTTGTGAGGACTTTGATGATTGATAATAAGGTCTTGAAGTGTTTTGATCAGTAGCACAAGTGCAAATAGGGTTAGCATCTTGGCCATTCTTTCAGCACGATTTCATTAAACTTCCTTTTGGTATTGTTTCAAATGGTCAAATAGCTTATGGAATGAAACTTACATCCAACTTTGTAGTTGCATGCACAATTGTGACAAAATCTGGACCATCTGTTGAAGTGCTGAAGAAATTGAACATGACATTGCATCGTTTGAAGCTGTCAAAAATGTTTCTGATTATTTCATTCATCTTTGTATAATCGTTGTAGTATGACTCAATTTTTCTCCATCGTAAGGTGAATTGACCAACTTCTCCCAAAAATAAGTTGTCTTTACATCTTGATATTGATTGATTCACCTTGTTGTTAGCCTTTCGATGGCTTCCACATTTTCTTGATGTCTGACATCATCAACAGTTGAGTATATTCATCTCCAATTCCAGTCAATATCAAATGAATCCGCTTCCTTTTCTGATTCAAAATTAGCTATGTTGCTCAGAGTCATATTCGTAACATCTCGACTGTTGTTTGTTCAGGAACTGCTGAGAATCCTCTGTGCAGGCACAGCTGGTTTGTGACAATACGTTGGAGTGTGAGACCTTTAAAATGCACTTCCGCAAGGCACACCATTTGGTCTTTATCAAAGTATCGAAAGAACCGTGGATCGCCTTGTGCATATCGTTCCTGTTGCAAAGCATTGGTGACGATCCTATTGAACCTGCTGCCAATTATAGTTTTATGCAATTAGACTGTCGTTGGGAAGTTACACTTGGAGTTGTCATGAGAATGATTAAAGAATTAAAAGGGAAAAAATGATGGAAGGATCTTAAGTGTTTATGGAGTTGTATGATTGGATTTGTGTTTTGAATGGAAAGGAATTACTTTCCACTGATTTTACAAGTCAAGATTTTAAACCGAGAAATTGAGTCTTTTTTTGTTTTCCGCGGGATTTTACAATCGTAGTAAAACCGTGAAAAGTTTATTGTAGTTGTTAAAGGTTTGTTGATTATTGTCCATTGGTAGTCCAAATTAAAGACCAAATCCTTGTATTCAGTCCATGAAGTTTGTGTTTCTGATGTGATGTTTTGATTAAACTGATTAGATAGATATTCCCAAAAATTCGGTCAAATACCCACCTGATGCGTGGTATCGAGCCTTAACGCATGACCTTATCAAAACGCAAGAGTTCCTTGGTCAAACCAACACTTGATCAAAACGCAACAATTGATCAAAACCTACGTGACTACACAAATCGCAACGCTACTCACAACGCAAACGTGTCACAACTCAAACGCAACACTTTTTGGATCACAAAACGAAATTGATAGATCATAAAACATTTGGGGCAAGTAACTTTTAGTCATAACGCAATGATAATCTCATTCAAAACCGCAACCTATGGAGACAATAACGCAATGTAAAAACGCAGTGACTCAATCCAAAACGCAAGAACTCAAAACTGCAATGCCTCAAAACGCATGACCAAAACGCAATGGTCAAAACGCAGTCTCTTTTCTCACACGCAATGTCCCGATACACTAAACCGAAACAAGAAATTTTGTCAAAACGCAACAAGAACTTTGTCAAAACGCAGTGACGAAACTTTTCTTCTAACTTGCGAATAATCCACAATCTTCCAACTTGCTTATGAAAGTCACTATCCACTCTACCCCAAACAACGAATACAAAGTAGTCTAAAACAAGAAATACAAAGATTTAAACACTTTAACAACCACAAAATATAGATCAAACCATGGTTTTTTTCTTGTTCTTTCTATTTCGATACCAACAACAAAATGATACCACGAAATTCGATCTGTTTGTAAAAACCACAAATCAAACACGAAACACCCGAGGCTCTGATACCAAATGTCGGTAACCCTTAATCACTTCACTTCAATAAGATTAACAAGAAAAATTAGGAAGAATGTAGAGAGAGAATCTAGAGAGAGAAAGTTAGAGAGAAAAATGGAATTGGATGATTAACTTGAAATGTTACAAATGAACCAACCCACCTCACCTTCCTTAGTGAGGTGTATTTATAGGCTTGCATGCCTTTAGTAATTCTACGGGCCGGGCTCGGGTTTACTTGGGCTTTCGCCCGATACACGTGACCGATTAGATTACAAATAAGAGCCCGTTTACCCGTCTAGCCTAATACAACGTATATTAATTTAGTGACCGAGACCTAATATAATTATGAACGAACTTCCATTGTTCGACTCAATATTTTGAGGCTAACAGATATTTTTGACGAGATGATTAAGGTATACAAACTATGGGCTTTAACCATAGGATAAGCACACCAAGGAATGGAGAAGATCAATGGATTGAATGGAGGTCACGAAGTGTTTCGTCGATAATTGTTTATCCTTAAATATAACAAGGCCACGTATCCAAGGCCAAAAAAAGATTGGATTCGGGAGTTAACTACTAAGCATATAGTTAGTTTATGTCTCTTTCAAAGGAAACTAAGAAGGAAGTTTTCTGATTTGAAGGTTAAATATTTCTGGGGTAACTATCAGTTTGATCATATCGTGAGTGAAGCTCTAGGGTACTCAGGTGGCATTTTATGTGTTTGGGACTCCAATGTTTTTCATAAAAAGCACCATATTATTTTGTAGGTTCCCGATTAACACTTCACTTCATAACCCGAACCACGAATCAAAGAAACTAGAGAGAGAGAGAGTCGAAATGAGAGAGAGAGATGAGAGAGAGTTGAGAGAGAAAAGATTAGAAAAAAAAGATATTTTTGATTAATGAAAAACTTAGATATTTTCTTTAAAAGAAAATATCTATATATATTTAGATATTTAAAAAATATCTAAATATATATAATAAAATATATATAAAGTATATATATATATAATATATAATAAATATATATATATATATACCCCCGACTACATTTAAGATTGGATGCGCGGGATATTTTTAACTAGGACCCCCCGGCTCGGTTATGGCTTGGGTTAAACCCAAAACAAAATACATATTAATAACTATCGAGCCTATTCCCATATTATTTCTATTACAACAATACATAATTAAATGACCGCGAAGCATCCATCGTAGAGTGACCGTAGCTTCTTTCTTTGTTTCCCGACTGAATAAATTGAGGCCTAACAATCGCCCCCCAAAGTGAAGGTCTTGAACACGGGAACTAGCTTCCTTTATTGACTCATAAAAAAAAGGCTAACATCTCTCCCAGAAGGTGAGTTTTCATTGTTGACACTCCTTCATAAGATCATGAGAATTGCTTTTGTCGTTTAAGCCACGAGTGTTCTTGGTCCTTTGTCTTTGTTATTTGGTTGCGGTTGTTCCTACATGCATTGCGATCTTGACTTTTGAGCCTTTGTCATGTTTTTTATCGACTTTGCCATCTTGGCGACTATGACTTTGACCAACATCTCAACTTCTGCATTATCTTGAAAGCTTAAATCAAGTTTTGCGAAGTCTTTGTCTTTCAATCTGAAGCTTTCTAGATATTATGGTCTTTCTAGATTGAGCATTTAAATGGATAAGGTTGCCATTGACCACCGTTGACATGCATGTTTACGTAAGTGGATAAACGAGACAATTGATGTTGAAAATCAATCGACGTGTCCACTCGTTAAAGTGTTTTTTTGAAAGCACATCGAGATGTGTCAGTGTTTTTTATCAAATTCATCAAACCGTCAAGTCCAGTTTACTAGACCAAATCGATATCCAGTTGTACACAAGTTTGATTCATATAGAATCTCGCAAGTCCCCTCCCGCAATGCTGTTAATGATGAACTTGAAGGATTTCCATTCGTCATCGTGAAAACTAAAGAGTATCATCTGAAGTTCTGGCTAGATATCACAATGATATTGCGTAGGACTCTTGAGTAACAGCTTTGAACCTGATGATGTTCAACAAGTGTTTAAAATGGATTGTTCCCTAACGAGATTTTTTATTGAACTCTTGGCTCTCGAACTCGATTAGTGCATTTTGGTTTTTAGTACTCGAAGGCTGAGCATGTTTGCCACCTATTCAATATCAACGATCTCGAATGAGATGTCAATAGATATCGTGTGTATCTCTCCGTGACGAAATGAGACAAGTTTTCGTTGAGAGAAACCCGAATGCTGAAAGGGTTTGAGCATTGCAACACTAGGGTCCAATGGATAAGTTTTTCAATGCAGCAATCAACTTGTGATTCGACATGCATAATGTACGAACCGGTTTCTGCCTTAAGTTGTGTGGAGGGCTTCTTTCTTTAGACCCTTTTATCCATACATTTCTTTTTAATTCTTCAACGCCTTCAATGCTTACCAAGACGTCATTACTAACAAACCCATTGTTTTATTGTTCCGATTTAACTCAAATCTATTGCATTATTCCCATATACAGTCACTCCTTATCATAACCTAAGGGCTGCTATTTCTAACTTTTGGATTATCCTTGGGTAGATCCTCCCTCCGGTTCCTGTTGGATCATAGGATTGAATTCTAACCTAACCACCTTATTACATCAGAATCGTCGTGAAATTAAGATGTTGTTTGGTAAAAGATCGAACCATATAACCTTTCCTTCACACATGATTCAAAAAGGTTCATAGTATAAATACATTTCTCCCCCTTATTTTAAATAATAAATCACTTAGTATTTGAAATACCTTGTGATTAAAATAGTCCTGAAAAAGATGCCGTGGAGAAAATATTATCAGCATGAATGTTAAACATTTGATTACTGTTTAGAATACATAAGATGGTGTTGAACTAAAGATGTATTCAATAACTTAAAACTTTGTTTTGTTCGAAAACTCCCCCTCAAAAATAGACCAATTGAAAAATTGTTTGTCTTTAAAACATTGTAGGGAAGGAGTTTGAACACACAATTTTGAAAGATTATAAATGTCCGATGGAGAAACTTGAAAAAATCGAGTTCAACTTTTTTGCAAAACCAATTTAGAGACTTCTCTTCTAACGGTAAGGTAACGCACTAAACGTACACTTTTCCTTTTCTTTGGCTAAAAACATTGAATGTCTTGTAAAACAAAGCTCAAGACCGAGAAACGTTTAATTTTCTCGTTGTAGATATGTTAAAAGACCTTCCTTATTGAAAGTCCGGGTGGATGTACAGACAATTTGCACCTAAGCCATTAAGAAAACTTAGAAATTACAAGTTTTGAAAACATTTGAAAACTCTCCTCGCTCGAAACTCTCATTTACACACCCGGTTTAATGTTAATCGACATTTTCAAGCACGATTTTAAATTTATCGATTTTCCAAGAGACATTCAGAAGAATCTTTTTGAAAATTTTCCTTGATTTTGGTATTTTTTCATTTTGAATTTAATATTTTTGTATTTCTTTTCTCAAAAATATGTACATGGCTGTTTGATGAAGATATCAAGCATCGCATTTATCAGCAACCTCCAGTTTCAGCTGGAGCAAACATCTCATACCAATCCTTCTGATAAGATATTAAACCGATCCGTCAGGAAGGGCTTCGTAAACATGTCAGCTAATTGTATTCATTATACAAAATAAAAATCAATTAAACCATTTTCCAAACTGTTTCCTTTATGAAATGATACCGATAATTGATGGTCTTTTGCCCGCGATGTTTGTACGGTTGCATGATATTGCTATGGCTGACTGAGAGTCAATAACAACGGTATTTGTTGTAGTTGAAAAAAAGCCCATAATCTTGAAGTCTGTCCTCAGCCACATTACTTGAGCACAAACTTGCAGATAATGCCACATACTTCTGCCTCTTCTGAAGACATTGCCAAGCAGTTTTGTTTCTTTGACATCCAGCTTCTACAAGTTTTATATCACCAAGAACTGTATCCCTCCAAAGTGCTGTTTCGATTATCACAAGGCATTCGCATGATCAGCGTCTGAAAATTCTGTTAGTTCAAAGCCCAGAATCCTTTGGAAATACCATAGTCCCATGTAATGGTAACCCTTTAGGGTATTTAAAGATTCTATTAACCTCCTTGAGGTGCTTTTGAGTTTGGTCGTAGCTTGATAACAGTCACAATAGCATACTACTGCTTTGCACTAAGTCTGGTCTACTAGATGTCAAGTACAGATGACCCATTTTACCTACATAATCCTATTGGCTACTGGGTTTCTTCTCCACTCAAAATCTACATCTAGATTGGGTTTTGTAGCCAATGTGTAGCAATGGAGTGGACAGTTGTCCATACTATGCTTTTTTCAGAATCACATAAAAGCGTACGTAGCCTGATTGATAAAAATACCTTTTGGGGACTGGTGGATCTGAATCCTAAAAAGAATTTTCATCTCCCCCATTAAGGACATTTCAAATCAATTACTGGTGCCTATAATTTTTCAAATCGTTTTGAATATTTAGGATTTGTCGATCCCAAAATTATGTCATCAACTAAATCGCACAAGTAGAATATCCTCCCCGTATTTTATATCCGTGAATAAAGTTGGGTAATTGTACCTTTAGTAAGCCTTTGGACATCAGGAAGTTTGATAGTTCATCGTACCAGGCTCTTGGAGCTTGCTTTAATCCATACAAAGCTTTCCTTAGAAGGTAGACTTTTTCTGGATGATCTGGATCAAACGAACCCATTCGGCTAGCAAACGTAAACCTCTTCTTCATGGACCATAAGAAATGCCCGATTTGAACGTCCATACTGATAGATTGGAAAAGACCTTGTGTGCTGCTGGCAAACGAAAATCCAGACTGCTTCCCAAGCGAAAACGGAGCAAATGATTCTTCAAAATCAATACCCTCTGTCTTGAGCATAACCTTTAAGCAACAATCATGCTGTGTGCGAATTACTTTCTGATCTTCATCCTTCTGTTTCTTACCATAACCACTTTAGCTTTATAATCATCTTGCCAAGTGGTTTGTCGACTAGTTCCCAGACTTTTAGTCTGTCGAAACTGATAGGTGCCATCCTGAAGTGCTTTCGATCCATGCAAATACCATTGCCTCCTTAATGTTTCTTTGGTTCACAATACTCACCATTACCGCAACTACACATTTCCAGGATCTGTGGAAAGCTGTCGTCTGTTTTGAACTGGCATGTTTATTTCCAACGAACTGTTCTAATGATTATCTCTTGCCCATCGAAATCATTGACTTTATGGTTTGAAATGAATGCACATCTAAATTATCAATGTGCGTGAGGAATACTCCCAATTTCTTGTACCCGTATACAAAAAAGATTGACAAATCCATCTTCTTGAAACATGCATTCGGTGCTTGATCATTGTTGTTTTCCTCACTTACCATGTGTTTGGATTGTAATATTCTTCAATAAAGGACTGAAGAGAAATTCTAACCCTTTTGTGCGATCTGTCTTCTCTGCTGTAGGAACAACATTTTGTCTTGGGGGCACGGGGTCAGAGTTGTCATAGTCTGACGCCTTTTGTCCTTGAGGAACGAGGCCTGAAGAGACATTTTCACAGACATCTCTTGTCGTTGTGGTGCGAGGTCTGAACTGTTGTGATCAACATCTCTTCTTCTATATGATTCATCAAACGATATGAATGGACTCAACTATTAAGCCATGTTCTCTTGTTGCATAGCACGATATCCCTTCGCTGAGTATAATATTCCCACATGACACAATGGATTCCCTTTTTTCTGTTCATCATATCTAGATTTTCCCCCATCTATAGTTATGTAGCAAATGCTATTAACTAAAGATGTACGTTTTTTATTAAGTATTCCTGTCATTGATATTGTGATTTGGCCGTCTTTCCATGAGTGGATAGGATGATTATCGTTCTGAGTATACCTGCTGTTGCAACTGCTTCAGCCCAAAATGATAATGGAACTTAGAAGCTGCAAGCATCGTACAGCACCACAACAAGAGTAACGTTCCGTCTTTTCGACATAACGTGCCGTTCCGTTTCAGGTGGTTCGCGGAGTGGAAGTTTGATGTTCAAGCCTTCTTCTTTGAAATAAGCCTGGAGTGACTTGTTCAAGATGCCGTGCCTCTGTCAGTAACGGACATAATAATTTGAGCTTGAAGATAGTCGTTGAATCATCGTGAAAATTCTTGAGAACTTCTGGTGTTTCATCCTTGGATCGTAGAAAAAGAGTCCAAGTGTATCTTGAATAGTCATCAACAATCACCAAGAATATACATCTTTCCCATTTATACATGCAACGCGCAAAGGGACCACACAAGTCCCTGTGAATGCAAAAGTCAGCCTTCCCTTTGGAACTTGGCACAGCATTGACTTAAATGAAGCTTCCCCCCTTTTTGCTTTACTCATTTCACAAGACGAACAAAGTTGATCCTTGACATATGTCAACTTAGGTAAGCCTGTCCATAACACTCTTTCTTTAGAGTAAGTGATTAATCGAAGTTAAGATGAGAAAGTCTCGATGCCATAACCATCTTGCAGTTGGTGAAGCTTTAGGCATGAAACAGATGAGTTATGAAGTTGTTTCTTGAAGAGATATTGTGTAGAGATCAGATCCACGACTACCAGTTAGTAAATCGTTTCCCTGAAGATCTCTTACAAAACATGTAGATTTCCTGAAAACAACCTCCAAATCAGCATCACAAAATTGACCAACCGAGAAAAGATTGTGATTGAGGCCTTCGACATAATAAACCCGTTTGATCGTGACATTCCCTTGAATCCACAATCTCCATAACAAGAATTGGCAGCAAAACTGAATATTCCAAAACGAACAGTCCTAAATTAACTCGCACCAAAAGATTGAGATTGCCCGTCATGTGCTTTGTGCATCCAGAGTTAACAATGAATAGGATGAGTTGTACAATCTGCAAGAGAATTAGAGGACGATGTAATATTGGACAAATTGGATCATAAGGAATTTGATATCTTCAAGACATTAGTTATTCTAGAGACAATGTCTATAGTGGGACTAATACTTGTTGTTTCATCATCTTTCCTAATCTTAGGCATCCATATCTTTTTGGTCCTAATGGCTTTTGGTGGCATAGTATAACTTGATGGACATCTCTTAGCTATCCACCATTTCCATTCCTGATTTGTATTCTCATACAACTTCTTATAGTAACTCTTGGATTTTTGAATAGTGGTATCTGATGCAACTGTTTTCTTATGGGGTGTTGCAACAGATTTGTTCGCTTTTCTCTTTGGTTTACTAGCACTAATAGGCACTATCATTAAGGCTTTCTAGTCTAGCATCACCGTATTTTCAAGTATCTAGAAAACACAAGTATCATGATTAGAAGTAAAAACTCTACATTTTGTCCACATTTAGCACAAACAAGCATTTTACATTCGAAGATCAGGGCGTATTGGAACTGTCAAGTACATCGCATGTTCAACTTTATTTTCTTAGAAATGACTAAAAATCCTATGATGGCTCTATTTCCTTTCTTTTTGAAACTTCACTTACTATGTGTTTGGCACGACCTTATCTTTAACTTGATAGCACTTAAGTTGTGGTCTGCTAACACTAGTAGTTGTGCATTAACTCCTTGAAAGATCTAGACATCAGTATTAGTATTCCTAGAAGTCTAAGGTAACTGTGGTGCTCTAGTTTGTGTTGTACTACTTTCAATTCGATACATTCCTGGTTTAAGCACATTTGTGTTTCGAACCGCTTGGTTTCTATTCTGAGGCAAACTCTGTTGAGTGACTGGTTTAAATAAACCATCCGACACATTAGTTTTATTAACCGACTGTTTCGTTTGAAAACTTCTCATTTCAGGAGAATTTGAAAAAGGAGTCGGTTTTCCTAAAACTGATGGTTTTGGAATCCGTTGAGCATTTGGTTGTCGAACAACAGATGGTTTATCAAACTGAGTTTCCACAGACTTTCCTTTTGTTACCAGAATGAGTTTCTTTAACTCATTTATCACCATGTTCTTGTCTTGCATTTGAGCTTTCAAATCTTGTATTTCATGATATTGTTCACGTTCTTTTCGAAATACATTTGAAGCATTTTCTTTGCAAACTGGGTTGTTTTTCATCTGTTCTTTACAATGTTGTAAAGAAAGTTCAAGAGAAATCGAGTGTTTTTCAAGTTTAGAAAAACTTTTTAACAAATTATTATGAACTTCTTTGTTAACAGATTCAGTTCGTTTCGAAAGCTTTAGTGCAAGACATTCACATTCTTTGACTTTATGAAGATACATGCATTGTAATTCAGTATTAACATTTAAATGAGACATAGAATGCAAATATGAACATGTAACATCTTTAGACACACACTCTTCGAGAAGTAGATCATATATGTTTGAAAAATCAGCCTTTTCTGATTCAAGTTCGTCAAGCTCCTTTTCAAGGGAATTAACGTACTCCAAATCGTCATTCATTTCTCTTTTTAGTTCATGAATAAAACAATGACTGTCTAGTATTGTTTTGTCTGAAAGAGGCATTAATAAGATTTTGATCAAAACTTCCATACTCTTGGCAGTTGGGTTAGGAAATGCACTACTTAGTATGATTAGCAAAGTTTGTTGACAAATGGTTCTAAAATGATTGAAGTTGTTTTGTCATTTCGTTATTAATAGTAGTCTACTTTTACTAATGGATTTAGACAAGGGTAGATATCCTCAAAGTTTTTAGCAATGTTTGGCGTGTGTCATAACAAACGTTTTTCTCACAATGTCTTCCTACTAATTCTTTTGCGCGTTCCAACTGATCAAGATATGCTTTGGATGGTGGTTTGAAAGTTTCATAAAGACTGTTTTGGATTATGTGTAATTATATGCTTTCACTGTTTGTCTCTTTATCCAATTTTTGATCTACTCTCCTTTTCAAGAGTCAGTGTCTTCCCCTTCGGGGGCAAAATCTGTTTTGCAGGATCAGAAGTATCTTTATGGGATCTCATACAACGAGCTTATCAAATTGAGCTTTCTTGAGGGTACTTTGGATTAGCAAAGGTTGATCTACATGATTTACGTGGCACATTTTTGGGTGCCTAACATATGATATGGTTGAATGGACTGATTGCGGTTTATAAAGAATTTTTCATTTATAATTTATTTTTTGTCAATTTCAAATCATGTATTCCCCCCCCCCCCCCACCCAACCCCCGTGTCAAGGTCTTTCCCTTCCTTAACCTTTCAAATACAAAATAACCTTAGTTTCTCTTTGAGTAGACCTTCAAATTGTGACCTAGTGGCACAGACTCTTTTTGGTTAGCTCATCGTGTTTTGATTTGACAACTGAAAATTTCATAGGTTTTAGTTTTTAATCCTCTTTTATGTTCCAATGTCTTTACGAGCTAATAGTACTAGAGTTGGACTTTTAATTTGTTGATGTATTTTATACTCATCTTGGTTTTTTTTTTTTGTTTAGGTTTTTTCATTAAGGGCGGGTATTTCTCAAGCTCAGTATGTTTGGTTCTGAAGTACCAATCAGAGAAACTATCCCGTTGATTATTAGCTCCCCCAGAGCATCCTACTAGTTCTTCAAGGTTAGTTTTGCCTCCGTCAGTTCTTGAGTCAATGGATGCGTTTGCTTTCTTTAATTGCTTTTTGTATCGTTTTGTTTTCGTCGTACATGGTAAAATTAGCAATTTAAATATTAGCAAGCGAGCCGCTCATCAACACATTAGCCGCATTTTGATCAACCTGATTTCATTGTTAAACATATATTTGATGAATCAGGACTGAATTGCTATCATCCTTCTCCAAAACATTATGTGTCGTTATGGATTAAGGTTGCTCAGTATGTCGTCTTTCATTGCAAGCACTATTACTTTCATCATTGATTTTGTACTGTTCCTAAATGGCGTATCAATTGAAACTTGGATTTTGCAGGTAAGATCCGGAATCTTTGCCATGAAACCGTAATGTGCTTCCATTTTCTCTTTTCAATATCTTCATTGATACAATCCTACTGCGTGTTTCATCTCTGAAACTTGTAACCGGTGATTGAACCTCTTGAAACTTGCATTTTTAAGCTGCATACTGTCCTTGCACTCAACTGTTTCAACGTCTTCTTAAGGCTCTTGCTCATGATTGCTCTTTCTACTATACATTGCTCAATTGAGTTTATGTAATAGATGATTTGTTTGCCTGAATGTTTGAGCTGTCATTTTAGTGTACTCTCTGAAGGTTTCTATTACTTCTCGATCTGATGAAAAAGATCTTGAATAAATATCGAGAGGCTTTAACAAGTCAGAGTTAAGGAACCTTTCAAACTGTACTTTGATCACACGTAGAGCGGATTTGGAATCCATCTCGTGAAGTGTTTCTGTATTGAGAAGTGTTTCTAAGTTATTCATGTGTTGAGATAACTGAAACGTGAAGGTTCTGAAACTATCACCAAAGAGTCGTGCAAAAGCTTGTTGATACCATATACTCTGATTTTCGAGAAGTTGAGCGGTTGATTTAAGTGCATTTAATTTGTTCAAGGAGTTTTCTTTGAAAATCTTTGCTTGCATCTGCAGTTTCTGTATCTCTGGTTCCTCTAAAACTGAACCCGAAGATGAAGTAACCTGTGTTCCCATTTTATCGTGAATTATGAAGTGTGAAAGATTTGTTGGATCTTAAGTGGATATTGTGATTGAAGTTGTGGTTTTGTAAGCAATTCACGTTCACGGGATTTTACACGTCTATGATTAAAACCGATAAATGAATTAACGGGATTTTACAGAATCAATAGAAAACCGTGAATGATTTGATGCGGAATCAGCGGCCAAAAATTCCAGAAAAAACTGAAAAAATTTGTCAAAAAAACATAGAAAACAGCTTTTTGGGCCTCGAAAAATACCTTTACCCTGCCCAAAGGGTGGTTACAGCGTGATCCGTCTCGTTTTTCTCTTCGATTTGAGAGGTCACGGGCCTAAAACGGAGTTACGGATCAAAAGTTATGGCTGTTTTACTGAAACCCTTTTCGTCACACAAAAAAATTTTCGTTCGGTCCAAAAAAAATTCTCGTTCGATCAAAAGTTCCGTTCGATCGCTCGTTCGATCCGCTCGTTCGATCGCTCGTTCGATCGCTCGTTCGATCGCTCGTTCTGTCCGCTCGTCTTCGATCGCTTGTTCGAGTTCGATCTGGTCGATCGTTGTTCGGTCGCTTCGTTCGATCGGTTGTTTGTGTCCGCTCGTTCGATCGCTTGTTCGGTCCGCTGTTTCGATCGCTGTTCGAGTCCGCTCGTCCGCTCGTTCGATTCCGCTCGTTCGATTCACTCATTCGATTCCGCTCGTTTGATTCACTCGTTCGATTCCGCTCGTTCGATTCACTCGTTCGGTTCCGACGTTTTTCCACTCGGTTTTTTCTTACGTTTTCCACTCGTTTTGTTCTTCTCTTCTTTTCACCCGTGTAACACCAAAAATAACCCAATGAAGCCGAGAATTTGTGAGCTCTAGCTAGGCGTTTCCAACATCAAAATGAGCCACGAAAAAAATATTGTTGCCGAGTGTTGAAGCAACCCAACTGCCGAATTTAATAAACTTACAACAACAAAAAAAATCACGCTATCCACCCGAGGCGATTGATACCAATTGTAGATTCCCGATTAACACTTCACTTCATAACCCGAACCACGAATCAAAGAAACTAGAGAGAGAGAGTCGAAATGAGAGAGAGAGTTGAGAGAGAAAAGATTAGAAAAAAAAGATATTTTTGATTAATGAAAAACTTAGATATTTTCTTTAAAAGAAAATATCTATATATATTTAGATATTTAGAAAATATCTAAATATATATATATACCCCTACACATTTAATGTGACGCGCGGGATATTTAACTAGGACCCGGGCTCGGGTTTTGCTTGGGATTAAACCCAAAACATATACAATATTAGATTAACTATCGAGCCCGATTCCCCGAGTAATATTCCTATTACACATAGACAAATTAAAGCCCGAAGCCCATCTAGAGTGACCAAGCTTCTTGTTCCGACGTCGAATAAATAGAGGCTAACATATTTCCCGATAATTTTGTTGCTTTGTAGGGTACATTGATTCCAAGGAAGATTCAAATATTTCGGATTATATGCTTTTGTCATCTCCTCCATCACTACGCTTCTAAATGTTCAACTTAGATTCATTCCTCTCTTATCATGCAGTGAATGGAGGAGTGTATTGTGATGGGATATTTCATTCAACGAATTAGATGTAAAGAAGGAATAGATGGGGTCTACTTTTCTTGCTAAGGAGCTTGTGTTCGTTTAAATTCATTTATTCTAATGCGGTCTTTTATGAAGTTCAATTGGAAGTGTACTCTTTCCCACACGTCCTCATCCTTTCGGCATCTAAAATGAGTAATTAGACGTTTCTTTCTTGGTGACATAATGTTTCTTGCCTTGTTTTCCTCATATCTCACAGTTTGTCTAGATTAGAGACTCTTCATGGATCAACGTCCTATTTTTAACTCCGGAGATGCTCTTGATTTAGGAGCTACGCCTTTCGTTTATACATTCTTGTAGGGCTCTCTAGTCCTGGTTTCGATCAAATGATTACGTCCACCTGAACTCTTTATTCTCGTTTGATACAACGGATGATTAATACAAAACAGAAGCCTATCAATTAATTAAAGAAGGACATACGTATAGGGGTGGCTGATTACAAAAATAGACAACGAATAGTATTAGAATTCAAAATAACTTAGCGACATGATAAGTTGTTGGACCAAGGAGGAGTTACTGATGATGTTTTGTTTCTCGTAGGAAGCTATGAAACATTAGCAGGAAATAAAGACTCCTCGGTTAATTTGTGATTTTGTTCAATAGCAAAAGTTAATGCTATAGGAAGTAGACAAAAATTCTAAGTTTTTTTTCATGGTATCATTAATAGAAAAGCGTTCCAACCATTCAATAAGGGTATTATGATTGAAGGAGAATGGGTGGAACGATCCCATTCTGTGTTAAAGAAGTATTTCGTACTCACTTTGCATAAAGATTTAAATAACCCGGGACAACGCCATGGCAAAATTTAATTTAGTTTTTCCTAATCGGTTGAATTTGTGAGCATAGTTTCGATTTGGAAACATCGGTTTTTCAAACAAGAAATTCGCAAAGCTGTTTGGGATGTGAGAAACAAATCTCTATCCGGATGGATTACTTTTGAATTTTTCCGCAAGTTTTGGACAGTTTGTTAGGGCCAGATTTTGTATAGCTGTCAAATGGCTTTTTCGAACAAGGTTTTTTTCCCCGCCAACTGGATGTAACGCTTCTTTTGTTACTCCAGTCCCCAAAAACCTTAGACCCAAACTGGTCAGTGAGTTAGGCCTATTAACCTAATTGGAGCCTATATAAAGTTGATAACCAAAATCCTTGCTACACATTAGTTCATTTTGACATCTCCGATCTCATTCTCAAACTTCCATACAGCTTCCCTTCCTAATCGTCAAATTCTTGACTGGGGTCCTTTTATTATTAATGAGATTTTGGCTCGGTGTAAACATAAAAATCAGCAGGCTATGTTTTTTAAGGTGGATTTTGCTAAAGCATATGATTCTATTAGATGGGACTACCTAGATGATGTTCTTAATGCTTTTGGGTTTGGGTCGAGATGGCGGTCCTGGATTCAAGGTAGTCTAAATTCGGGTAAAGCTTCTGTTTTAGTGAATGGAAGTCCTACTTCGGAGTTTCAGTTTCATCGAGGATTGAAGCAGGGAGACCCATTGGCTCCTTTTTTGTTCATTCTTATTATGGAGTCTCTTCATCTTTCTTTCAACCGTGCTGTTGAAGCGGGTATTTTCACAGGTTTACGGATTGATGATGCTCTCACGATCTCTCATCTTTTTTATGCGGATGACGCGATTTTTATTGGCGAATGGTCTAAAGAGAATTTAAAAGGTATTTTGAATATTCTCAATTGCTTTTCCTTACTTTCAGGAATGTCGATTAACCTAAAAAAAAGTCATATTCTCGGATTGGGGATTCGTGGGTCGATTGTTTCTGAAGCTGCTGCGAGTCTTGGATGTTCGGTGATGAAGACTCCGTTTAATTACTTGGGAATTATGGTAGGAGGGAATATGTCTTTGGTTAAATCTTGGGATGAGACGGTTCACAAGCTCACGAAAAGACTTTCCAAATGGAAGCTTAAAACTCTGTCTATAGGTGGCCGCCTCACTCTCCTTAAATCGGTTCTTGGCTCCACTCCGATTTACAACATGTCTATATTTAAGGTCCCGAAGACAGTTCTTAACAAGATGGAAAACCTTCGTAGGAATTTTTTCAATGGTATTCAAGAAGGAGATCGAAAGATTACGTGGGTTAAGTGGCATACTGTTCTCGCAGCTAAGAAATTCGGAGGCTTAGGGGTTTCTAGTTTTTTTGCCCTTAATAGAGGTCTTCTTGCGAAGTGGGTTTGGCGCTTCCTTTCACAAGATAACTCTTTATGGTGTCAGCTTATTTCTGCCATTCACGGATCAAATATTACAGATCTTTCTACTGCGTATCCTTCAACATGGAATTCTATAATCAAAGAGTTTAATTACCTCAAGGTTCAAGGCGTTGATGTTTTCTCCCATTGCAAGATTAGGATTGGTAATGGGTTGCACACTCGGTTTTGGAAGGATCTTTGGATCGGTGATTGCACTTTATCAGGTTTGTTTCCTCGTCTGTTTGCTTTAGATACAGAGAAAGATATATCGGTAGCCGGTAAACTCCAGTCCCCTCTTGTTTCTTCTTTTCGCCGTAATGTTAGAGGAGGTATTGAAGAACAACAGCTTGAGCATCTTGTAGCTTTACTCGATTTTGTTATTTTGTCCAACTCGAATGATAGATGGGTTAGTGATTTGAATGGAGACGGGGTCTTTCGTGTTAAAGACGTGAGGAATTTGTTAGATGAGTTCTTTCTTCCTAGGGCGGATGTTCCTACGAGGTGGGTTAAAAATATTCCGATTAAAGTTAATATTTTTGCTTGGAAACTTGCTCTTGATCGTTTGCCTACTCGAGCGAATCTCGTCCAAAGGAATGTCGTTACTGAATCGCAGTCGTGTCCCTTGTGTGATGCGATTCTTGAAGATACTTCTCACTTATTCTTCAATTGTTCTTTGGCTAGAGATGTGACGAGATTATTATGTCGCTGGTGGAATTTGGGAGTGCAAACTTTTTCATCGTATGCAGAATGGCTCGTTTGGTTCAATTCGGTTCGTCTTGCTTCTAATTTGAAGGTTATTTTGGAAGGCGTTTTTTATGTTACATTGTGGAGTTTGTGGAATTTCCAGAACCAATTACTTTTCGCGAGTAAAAAGCCTTGTAAAGAGTCCATTTTTGATGATATTGTTTTACGATCTTTTTATTAGTGTAAAGCTAGAGGTAGTTCTAAGTTAAGATGGGATAGTTGGATTCAACATCCATATTTGATTTCTGTGTAATTGTCTAGCTTCTTGCTAGTGTTTCTAATAAAGTTGTCGTTCAAAATTTTTTTATGTTTAGGATATGTGTTGAGTCGTATTAGAAAATTATTTAATATGTTTGACTATTTGTTTAGGAAAGTCATAATAGCCCATAATAGGCCTATGACCCATTTAGTTATTATAAATACTCGTTGTACTCTTTCATTATAATCAATCAATCACGTTAAATGATCAAAATATCTCTCAATCTTCTCTCTAATTTCTAACGAAGCTAGCACACGCTTGAAGTGGTGCCCTATCCCGATACAACCCCTAACAGGGTCGTATCAACTGGTGCTTTCATTGAGACTCCTCATTGAGGGCTTCCGAGGTAAGGATAAAAAAAATTACTGTTCACGGTACTATTCATGGGTACTATTTACGGTACTGTTCATCGACAAAAATAAATCTCTAAGCTTCTCTCTTCTTCTTACGGATGTGCACTTTTAAGGTCAAACTCCATAACTGTAGATGAAGCTTTTTTATTAGCCCAGCGGAAGCACGCTTCACGAACCAACAACTTTGGGAACTGTTGAGGTCTTATCCTCTAACTTTGGGAAAAGCCTTCTTCAGAGCCCGTATCACCGAGGCTCGTTTTGAGGACGAAAATAATCAAGCAGTTGATACTAATGTTGGTGATCAAGAAGACCCTGACGTGAAGGATAAACAAGAAGTGAAAAAGGCTAATGATCTCATCGAAAACATTAAAGATGAAGAAGACAAGAATGATGAAGATCAACAAGTTTCTGAGGCGGATGATAATACCAACAATGATGATTTTATTGTTCATTGTCACCTTATAAAGGAGTTGATTTGACAGTAGAAGAGGTAGTATTTGAAAATACCACATTAGATCTTAAAAAAAATGAGCAAGGTAAAAAAGAAGAAGAAAGGGGTTATTATATTTTCTGAAGTTGGTTCCAACAAAGACAACAACCCTAATGGTATGTTCAATGATGGTGGCGAGGTTGGGTATAACAAGGCTGATGGCACATGGGCGCCTGCTTTGAGAATTGAAGATGGTTGGTATTTATTTGATGGACTGGGATTAAGCAAAGAGCCGCATTCTAAGTCTAATTTGGATGTACATTTGCAGTTTCATGTTGATCGACAAGACATAGATTCACAAGTCAAAACATAGGATCCCGGAATTAAGATATATTTTAGACATCACCTTGAGGACAAGGTGGTTGTGAAGGAGTGGGGAATTATACGCCCACGGTTTGGATAACTATCATATTTATTTATGTTTAGGATATGTGTTGAGTCGTATTAGGAAAGTATTTAATATGTTTGACTATTTGTTTAGGAAAGTCATAATAGCCCATAATAGGCCTATGACCCATTTAGCTATTATAAATACTTGTTGTACTCTTTCATTATAAGCAATCAATCAAGTTAAAAGATCAAAATATCTCTCAATCTTCTCTCTAATTTCTGACGGAGCTAGCACACGCTTTAAGTGGTGCCCTATCCCGATACGACCCCTAACAGGGTCGTATCAGAATTTTTTTTTGAACAAAGAAAAATAGAGATTACTTGTGCTTATTTCTTTATTTACTCTCATAGTATTTACCTACCTTGTTTATTTTAACTTCAGATAATGTAATTCAAGAAACGCGAACTTCAAATTTCATTATACTATTACTCATTTTCAAAATAAAACGACGTCGTTTTTGCCGTTTTTACTGTTCATCTTAACCACTGTTTATGTCTTGGTCCACTTACTTTAGCCCATCCCAAAAGCAATTGTTTTTTTTACTTTGTATAGTACCACTCACACACGCGATACTGGATTCTTTCAGAGCGCGTACACGCACATAACAAATATATGAATGAACAAGCAAAGATATCCGCGCGTTGCTGCGGGCGTTAATTTTTCGCGCGTTGTTGCGGGGCGTTAATTTTTCGCGCGTTGTTGCGGGGCGTTAATTTATTTATTTATTTGTTTTTTCGCGCGTTTTTTTATGTTTAATAGTGTAAGTTTATTTTTTCCTGCGCGTTACTGCGGGGCGTTAATTTTTCGCGCGTTGTTGCGTGTCATTAATTCTTTTTTTTCCCTTTAATTTTGTGCTAGTTTATTTTGTCGGTCTCATATTTAATAGTGCGGGTTCACTTTTTCAGTATCGTGTTTAGTAGTTTTTTATGGTCTTACGCGTTGTTGCGTGGCGTTAAAATTTTATTTTATTTTTTATCTTTTTTGCGAATTTATTTTTTTGGTCTCATGGTGTAAAATGACACTGTTTAAGTCAATTCGAAAATGTTACCACGGGTATTTTTTATCTGAATGCGTCGGTACTTTTGTAACATTTTTTTCCTCTCTATTTTGTGCCAACAATTTAAAAAAAAAAACTAATTGGGCCGTCCCAAATTTTTGGGCTAAATTTTTTGAGCTTCTTTTTGGGCCAGCAATGTAGCACTGTAGCTACGGTGAATAAAATCTCAAATGATAATATATATAATTAGGCCTTCAATTTTGGGGTTTCATTTTTAGGAGGGGATTATTGTGCTTGAAAATACTGTTACACAGGAACACTTTCCGTATATTCATTTTGGTGGTTTTTCGTTCCCGCATTTTTCGTCGATCCGTTTTCAATTAATTACGGGTTTTCTGATGTTGTTGCTTTGAGATCTTTGGTGGTGTTGGTATTGCAGGTATGTGGTTTTGTGTTTACTTTTGGAACAAATTTTTTACTTCCACTATATTTATAAAAAAAACCAGGGGTTTGGTTTAATTTATGTTAGAGATTGTTATGGTCGGATTGTGCGCCAATTGCTTACCGATTTAGAAGAGGTTGAGGAAGTTAATAAGCAGCTTGATCAAATGTATACATATACTTAATGTACTTTTATATCTAGCGTTACAAATTGTGATTTTTAAAGTTTCCTTCTTCCATCAGGGGTTACAATATTGGAATCCGCCTAATTGACGAGTTTCTTGCTAAGTCCAATGTTACGAGATGAGGTGATTTGAGGGAGAGACTGCTGTAATTATTGCATAAGGTATAATCATCTCTTCTTTTTGTTGTGTCTTTTTTAATTAATCTATTTATTTCTTGATTTATCATTGTTATTTTTTGGACTGGGTATAAACTTATGGGTGAGAAATGATGAAATTATACGTAATGTTAAGGCTAAGTGATGACTTTTGTTTTAATTTTTTGAGCTCGTTACAATTTGTGCACGTTGTTATTGCTTTGAACCATAAACTGATTATACCTCTAAATCAGTTTTATAAGGACCTGATGTGTGTTTCCTAGGGTCATCTATGTGTAGTCGAATACCTGACTTTTTGTTTGGTTTCATACCATCAATCCAAACACCCTAACAAATTCCCTTTTTTTATGTCTTAGGATGTGCCGTTGGCTATGATTCAGAAATATTTAAGAATGAAGGCAGTCTTTGCAACTAAATTTTGCGTTGAAGCACTTAAGGTCTGTGAAACATCAGCCATGAATCAGGAGATGTATTATGTAAAGTTCCAATAATTAATACTATATCCATAAAGTATCTGAAAATTATTGTATGTATAGAAAATCTTAGGATTTACAACGCTTTACCTTACAAAATTTCTCTATTAATGTAGATTGGAGAGAAAGCATGCGCAGCGTGACAATCAGAATTACGAAGAAAAGAACTCCTCTTTCTCTTCAAGGCTCCTTTTTCTACACTTTCAGCAGGAATTTAAGCATTAATTCGTGTAGAAAAAGATCAGTTGTTGTAGTCATTCTCATAGGCAGTTTCAAAGTAAATCTGGAGACTTTAAGCAGGAATTTGGGGAGTTAAACCGAGCATTTGTTTTCAAGTATAACTTCTATCCTCAGTAAAGATTTGGAGAGAACAGTTAAGGAGCATGAGCACTATATTAATGAGCATGAAAGTATAATGCAAGCTTTGAGGTTCGTATTCGCTTAAAAATTAGTTTCTTCTTTCCTTTCCTAAATATATTACTCATTTTGAATTGCGTTCCGGAACTAATTATCTCATAGTATTCAGATTAATAGATTTTGCATTAGACCGTTTTGTCATCTAGGGATATAAGTATAATCAACTTTATATCGTGTCATAAAGCGTAAAAGCGGCAAAGTTTCTATCTCCGAGGGACAGTTGAATGTAGATATCATGAACGCAAGGTGCAGGATACCAGAAGTACCATTCTGCTATTTCATTTTTGTTAGTGAGAGAGCACAGGATACCAGGCCGACAAAGCATTCTAAGGTTAAAAATCAGTTATGCAAAGCTGCAGCAGCTCAGTTGCAATCCGCATACCACAAATGACTAAAGAGGTACCATTCTACTATTTCATTGTTGTTAGTAAGAGCTCAGTTTGTTTTTCACTCATGTGTCTTTACTTGCTCGAAACTTACAATATAAAGCTTGCTTCTCATACTCTTGGAGTCACCTTAGTGATCTTAATTAGGCACATCTAATAGCATTCGGTCTTCCTTAAGGTGCCGGTTAAAAGGTATCGGCTTTTCGGTAAGTGATCCTGCCCTAGTAGGCGAATGGAAGGAAGCTTTAGGGAAAATATTAGGATATGATTGTCACCATACCGCATAATATGATGAAATGGAAAAGTGAAAGAAGCTTTGTGCAATGCAATGATTTTGCAGGATAATCCAGAATATAAAGGTGTATGCCATATTGCTATTGCACAAGAAGGCTATTGCAGACCTGGAGAGGTGGGGATTTAAAGAGATGATAACTGAAATGATATTTTTTCCCACATTTGACACACTAATCATGTGTTAAAGTTCTCTAAATTTTTGACAAAGCATGTTTCAGGTAAGGAGATGCTCGACTTCACCTTAGCAAATAAACTGATATTAATACCGAAAAGGATGATATCTGGATTAGAAAACTCATCTACGTGCAGAGCTTAACGTCAGGAGTGTGTATGTTAAAATTCAGCTAATCCGCCATATGAGTCAAAACATTTGCGTAGGCAAGAGAAAACAAATTTGACAGGGAATATAGTATATACTACAATGAACTCAAATTTGTATTTGTTTATAAAAGAAAATAGAAAAGTTGCATTTGCGCCTAAGGTGTTGCGCCTAGGATAGACGTTCCTTTTAGAAGTGCAAGACGCGTTTTATAATTTAAGGTTTAATTTTCGCATAACCTTTAGTAGAAAATAAAATTATGATATATTTGTATAAGTTTTCATGTTTTCATGTATGCCCATGCTCATGTAAATGTATGCCATTTGCTGTAGTGTTTCCTAACCTGTTATATGATACATGATTTTTTTAAACATGTGTTGTGCCCGATAGAAAATAGTGTTTTGGATGCAATATAGTCTTTTGAAGTTGTGATAATTGCAAATTCCCATCAATAAGGTATATTAAGGAAAAAATACGTGGATCGATTACAAATCAGCTCGCCGCAACGCGCAGGTTATCATGCTTGTTAAAACAGTACTAACCAATGTAAAACAGTAGTACACGAATATTTGTTTTGTCTCTAATAGATAGACTCGATGTATGTAGTATCATCAATGTATAGATATAGGCATTGTGATATTCAGAGTCACGTTATTCAATTGCAGGACCGTTTGATTGATTCTGGTGGCCCCGTGCCACAATTACAAATGAGGCCCTCTAAAAAATATAGACTTATGAAAGAAACTTCATTATGATGGCAAAAAATGTCAATATTATGAATGAAGACGAAAAAAAGTTAGTAAATCTCTTTCCTTGTTATTTTTTCTCACGTTGGAAAGGAAAAAACAAGAATTATAAAAGAATTACCTTATAAATATAAGGTAGTAAATGACTTCATATTGCCATTCTTTATTTAGCAAAATACCTTAATTGTTCCCTCCAATCTATTATCTCATTAATACAGGATAATAAAACAGTACGTGGCACAATTTAAAGCTAAACACGTCACCCTTTTCCTTCGTGTTTTCCTCCCTATGAATTTCTCACCATTCAAACACCACTCCATTCACACGTTTCTTAGTATTCTATAACTTCTTTCAGAAGCGCCTCATCCTCTCCCATCACTAGAAACTACTTTTACTCTCAAATCCCAAACTGCTTTCAAGAATCAACCTTGCTCAATTTACCATCACTGTCCTATTAAGATTGTATTGTTGAATCTTCAGAAGTGACTAAAGATCCGCTTGGGTAAGTTTTAGGGTTTTAGTTTTACAATTTGTGAGGGCTTATAAACCCGTATCCTTTTCATTATTAGGTTGTTGATATTTCAAAAGATGTTCAAGTCTTTGTTTAGGAAAGTTTTGAGGTTTCAGCTCTCCAATTTTTTTAATTCACTGTCAACTGTTAATTTATGAGTTTGCTATATTATATCTTCATTTGCAGGAAAATTGATATTGTTTTTGCCATACAATGGTATTGCTAATCAAATGGAATTAAGTTATTGTTGAAGTGTTGATTGTGAAATTGGACGGATTTATTTTATGCATTAATATCTCATAAAGGTTTGTATGTTGTGTTCTAATTTATGAAAAATTTCTCCCATCAATTGTCGAATTTGCACGACCCCGTGTTTGGTGTTGTTTGTGTAATTGGTGTCTTCTTTGTTGTATCATTTTCTTCATTATAGAGGAATCAAATCAATCAATTTTCTGGATCAAGGTACGGGATTAAGTTAAAGCACAAGAACAGAGACTATAATTCATGGTACATTTGCTTATGAGGAGACCTTAGCAACATCATTTTATGCATCAGAGTATGTGACTTTGAAAAGGGGTATGTTTATTGGTGGACTAAAGTGTGTTTCAAAATTTGGTAAGAACCATATAAGAGAATTTGCTTCTTTATGTAAGTTTGAGTCATTCAAGTAAACAAATAATGCATGTGAGTGTAAGGTTTTCTATTGGAAATTATATGCAAAAAATTTGGTTTTAATTTAGAGTGATTTTGCAACAACACTTTTTCTGACCTTGGTGTCTTGGAAGAGAAATTGGACCAGTTGGTCTCAAAATTTATTGTTAAACAAGCAGTTTGTGATCATGCTTGATCTTGCATTTTTAACCATCAAATGGAATAAGGAAGCAAGTTTGAGAATGTATTGGTTGCAATAAACTATGTTACTTTTCAAGGTTGTTATCATGACTGTTAAAATCAGTAAATATTTGGCAATTTCATGTACTTTTCCCATGTAACTTCTATAAAAGTTGACGGACAAACAAGTGGAAAAACTGATTGAGTAAGTTTCGTTTTTAAATAGATATCTTCTAAACATTCTGAGAGGTGGGCAATTTGAACCATTTTTTTAAGTGGAGAGGGTTTGGGTTCAATGTTAATTGCATGCTTTGGGAAACTTAGAGAGGTGAGTTCCAAAAGAATATTGAACAATTTCACCGGTACGGGTAAGGTGTTTGTGCATGTTCATGTGCTGATAATAGTCATGTTTTCATTTACTTGATAAAGGTTATTGGTTGATCAAAATAGTAGAATGTATGAGTTATGTCTGTATGGTAAGTAGTAATAAAATATATTTGTAGTTAAAATGATGATACTAATTATTGGTTATAAGTTAAAGGGTGTTTAAGATTTTCATATATTACCTATAAGCTCAATTATAAAACAAATGAGTAGTTTAGAGTGAGTTAAACAGGTTGAAACATGCTTATTATAAAACAATTATAGTTGACGACCAATTTAAATAAGCAATCCCAAACACCCCCAAAGTTCTTATATACTTGAAAATAAAGAGATGCAATTTCTTCCAAACACTATAAATCACTAATTTTGATTAAAAATAAGCAATTGTTGTGTATACGTTTTCACGAGTTGAGAGTCCATCAAGATTGTTTTTAGAACGGCAAGTCCGACATGATTTTATTTGGCTAATAAAGGTTTTGGGAAAATCGAGGATAGAATTTATCGTTCTGGTAAATGTGGTAAGCAGTGACTAAAAATTTATTTGTAAGCGACTCTATGATGATGCTATTAATAATAATGAGATAGACGTTGCTTAGAAAATTTGATTGACTTGTCTCTGTTTCAAAGCAAATGGGCGCTTTTAGTTTTTGGCTAAAAACTGTCTATGTTAGTGTAAACGATCACTTAACAATTTAAAGTTGGCACCTGCTAAATTCTTTTAGCACACAAGTAGTTAAAAGAAAGCAATTCCAACCATTTAGTGCTTATTCACTCGAAGATATGGAGATTAGCCATTTCATCCAAACACTATGAAGTGTCACTTTGATTAGAGACGAGTACTTACTATGTACACTTTACATAATTAGGTAGTATGACATTATTTTTGTGTGTGTTCTTCGGCAAATTAGAAGGCTAAATTGTATTGTTTTGATCAGCTAAGCAGTGAATATAAAGCAATCCCAAGCTAAAAGTGCTTGTATTATTAGTTGCACACGTTTGAACGTGCTTATAATTCTAGCAGACAAGAAGCTTATCTAAGAAATCCCATACACCCCTAAAGTGCTTATCAGTATGCATACAATAGTTCAAATTAGGCTTTAAATCTATTACTTACCCAGATGGGATTTTTGGTCTATCTTTTATTTTATTTTAATATGGACATTGAATTTAGTATTTCGTTGAGTGTGAACATTATGTGTGTTGTTCCCTTACTTTGACCATTACGATATTCTAATCTATGCTCACTCTGATGCATGATTCCTATATTTATATTATTTATTTTGGGTACACATTGAATTCCTATGGAAATTCTCTTTATAGATAATAAATCGAATCAAGTGTTCAGGAACTCATGTAGATTACCAATGCCCAGTGATCTAAGTGCCCATTGTTGTTTAATGATATGATGCTTTGCCCATAATTGGTTTTGACCATTGTTGATCATGTGTCGCTGATTCTTTGAGTATGACAGATTATTAGTACTTGGAAGTTGGACTTTTTTCATTTTTGCAACATCACTTATCAGCTTCTGTGGTTGCTTATATGTGCTTATCTGAAGTTTTCTATGGATTTATCGGGTTCTAATACTTACTTATGTCTTTGGGTTATGTTATTGGGTCTACTGAGAATGTTTGTATGTTCATGTTTGCCTAGCGTTTCTTGAGAATAGCATACTTTGTTGAGGAAGTTTTATTCCTAAGTAAAATAACCAACATATTCAATATTTAGGAATACAATTACTATGATGGTCGATCAACAAGAACTCATCTTTTACCTGTTCTTAATGCAATTTTTGTTTCTTCAGGTCATTTCCTTTTCTGTATGGTATATTCTGAAATCTTTAAGTAGAGTGGATATATTAGCCCATTAATGTAAAACTGGGTCAATCGCAAATTAAAATGGTTATATAATAGAGAATAGTTGCTGTAAGATATCCTCTAATAACCATTTATGCGGCAACCACTTTGAAAATTACTGTGTAACATACAATTATCATCCAAATCACTAAAAACATTGCGTGTGGGCAATCATTATTGACATAAATTTTGCATATATTTGTAGCTTATTCTGATGGTTCATGTATGCAGAAGGCAACTCAAGGTGAGGTTTTCTTATAAAATCATACTAATACTAATCGTTTTAAATTCTTCATGTTCATAGTTTTATTCCATTATTCAAAGGTGTATGGCCTCTTCATAAATGAGCAACAAATCTGTTCACGGTTCTATGACCACGGAAACGGGTTTTATCGTTGAAGATGAATAAACAGTAAGTTAGGTTCATTTATAACAAATTCATTCGTTAAAGTTAATTAGATAAGTTGTTCCTTGTTGAATTGTAGAGTGAGGAGGGTCTACTTGGGGCTGTGGTGGTAAAGAGTCAATAATCTTTAGGCCAAATGCCGATAATCGTTAGGTACGTTGAGCTGGACCTTTATGGTGAAACTAGCACACTTGTGTTTGTTAGCCCATATTATTATGATTGTACCATTATTGGGCTTTAGCCCGTTTTTAGAATAATCTTGTAACCAATATATATTGTACGATGATTATTATACAATACATAACAGATTTACCCTACTTACATGGTATCAGGCCATACAAACCCTAAATAGATCATCTTCCCCACCGAAACCCTAAAACAGCCTCCCCACCCATTCATCTTTTAATTTTCGTTTTTCTTCAGCGTGCAGAGAATCACGCACCCATATTTGTTTTAAGGCGTGCAAAGAATCGCGCATTTATATCAGTTTTCACGCGTGCAAAGAATCACGCAGGTGGTATAAACGTGCTTAGGTCACGTTATTTGGTGGTTGTGCTAGGTCACAATCCTCTTTTTTTGTTATCAGTACTTGTGTTAATCTCAACGTGCCCTTCATCCTATCACCATGACCGGTTTCGTT
>BQNB010002107.1:0-18457 GCA_026074375.1 Tanacetum coccineum
GACTTAGATCATAAGCAATAGTATATTATGATAGGATACATTTAGAAAACACTTGCATTCATAGTTTATAGCATGTATCCCCCTCACGGGTTTATGAAAACATTCAAGAGATTTAAAAGTGAGGCTATGAACTCATCTTAACAGTATATGGAAATCTGATTGATAGCAAAGGTATATGAAATGAATGTAACGGCTTCGTCACACGCAACCTGGGGTAATATGTCAAGTCTTAGTTTGATTGTTTTGTTTCAAAACTTTATAAAGTATTATGTATATCTTTGATTGAATTATTATGTAGTATTGTATCACCGTTTGGGCCATCATAATTCAGAGTTCATTCAATAAACGTTTGAGGAGCTAGGGCACTTTAAATTGTAAACCCAACAACTCAATCAGAACGTAATACCAAGATGAAACCCCATAATATGTTATAAAGTATTATGCATATCTTTGATTGAATTATTATGGAGTATTGTATCACTGTTTGGGCCATCATAATTCAGAGTTCATTCAGTAAATGTTTGAGGAGCTAGGGCACTTTAAATTGTAAACCCAACAACTCTATCAGAACGTAATACCAAGATGAAACCCCATAATATGAAGCTCCCTAGAATTGTGATATGATATAGATTCGGGACAAGATTTTTATAAAGCACATCGATGATGAATTTTATAATAGTTATAACATAATCGATTTTAAGCGTTTTCCTAAATAACTGGAAATGATAAGCACGTCAAGCGTTAATTAAAGTTATGTCTTATAAGGTTTGAACACATTTCTACACTTTTTTAAAATGTTACATTTTAAACCCTTAAGAATGAAAAATGGCAAAATATACCCTTGGAGTTTTTACTTTTACAAGTTTGGTCCTTCTAGTTTAAAAGATGTACAAAGTAAACCATGTATTTTGGAAAGTGACATAATAGACCCGTATATTTATAACTTTGATAAAATGACATTTTCAGTCCTTTTAGTTATAAGTTTCAAAAAGTTACGATATAAGGTCTCGGGGCTTCAAGGCTTGAAATCTTCACTTGTATTCTACACTTAGGACTTCTTGGGACTTCTCTTGATCATAACTTGGCTGCCATTGATGATTTATAAGAAAGTATGAAGGTGTGAGTTGAATGGAGGGTATGCGTCCCCCTTTTATACTCGTACAAGACTTGGAGGCCAAGGAGAGGTATGCGGGTTTAATAACGAAAACGCATAGGTTTTTAATTCAAATTCCTTCAAGACTTTGATAAAGAGGTTAGTACTAACATTAGTTAAGCTATTAGGATAGATTATAACAAACAATTTTTATCATATAAGCTCATAGATTCAGAAAAACATGAAATTAGGGTTTCAGGTGTACGGTTTTGGATCAAAATGGAAAATGAGCATGAATTGAGTTTAAAACTTTAACAAGAGTTTATGCATGATCATATGAACATTATAAGGGTATAGGAGCATAAATGGAACATCAAGAACCTGGGTTTGAGCTTATAGCTTGGCAAAGGGGTCGAAATCGGGACTTTTAGCTTCATACGCCTAGAATAACGACTTCGGGGCTTCAAGGATTCAATATTTCTCTTGATTACTTCTCTTGGGACATCTTAGGAACTTATTGAGTAGAGAATTGCTGCTATTGTGGGTTATAGAAGAAGATGTGGGGGATGAGTTGATAGGAAGGGTATGGAACCCTATTTATAGTGTTAGTAACCCTTGGAGGCCAAGAAACTTTGTGACTAAGCTAAGGACAGGTGGGGGTGATGTGAAGAGGCTAGGGGCTAAGTTAGAGAAGCTATGGTGCAAGGTGGAAGTTTGTGGAGGTGTTTTGTGGCCTTATCTTAGCCACGGCTGATTATGGTGACAAAGAGGGGATGTGGTTTGATTTTTAGCCAAGAAATGAGTTAAGTAGGTGGGTAAGCTGCTTAGGAGTGCTTGAGCTTGAAGTAGTGCATCCATCAAGGTGCTTGGATGCAATGTTCACTTTCAAAAGGGTAAAATGCAAGAAAGTGGTAAACGGTATCCATAGGGCACGAATTAGATTATTGAGCTTTGTTTCCCATTTTTCGATATCTTTGATATAATGATAGATTATAATATCACAAGACTTTGTCTTAAGATAAATAACAAGCTTTGCTTGGTGGTTTGGGATGAAATGAGCGAAAATTATAAACGGTCGTGTTTTTGCAATTAGGGTTTGTTTAGGGTTTTCTTGGTTGAATTCTTGTCCATTGTTGTTATAAATGGTGAAATGATGATGGAATGTGATTTATAATGTTGTAATTTATGTTATTACAACTTATTTGAGTATGGTTGAAGGTTAAACATGGATAAATACGAAAACGGGTCATAGTTTAGATTAATCTCTGGTTAGGGTTACTGGGTTCATTCATAAATATTAATGAAATGATAATGATTTATAAATTAATGGAAGTATATGACTTTCTTTAACAAGTAACTTGATGGATTAATCCAAGTTTCTTGTGAAACAAGGTAAAACGGTTATTTTGGATGTCATGCTCAATGACTTGTACATTGTGCCTTTAAAGACTTATACCTTGACTTGGAGGGAGTTTATATTTTAAATGAATTTATGATTAACTTGTACATAAGCTTTAGTAGCTTGTACATTCACTTAGATATTAACTTCATGGAAATAGTTTTAGAGGCAAACAATAACGGATTTAAAGCCAGATTTTGATATAACGTTGCAATGATACAATAACAAGTAATGTACTATAACCCAAGTTAATTATTTGAGTACACGGTTGCTAAGTCCTTATCCTTGTAAATACAGTTTTGGGACGATTGGGATTCATGGTAGTATTTATTTCGCGGAAGAATGGGGAAGAAAAGTTAAGTCAATACCACCATATGTTTGTCAAATGATCTCCATGTTATTTTGATCCACATCAATACGAGTCATTAGTTAGATTGTAAATATCGAGCATGTAAAAAGCTCAAGTGTAGGGGTACGTGTTATAAACCCTATGTGATGTATTATGTTATTAAAAAAATTGAGAAAAGAAAAAGAAAGAGATTGATGTAGAGTTGTGTAGAGTTTGTATATCTTCGTCCGAGTCTTGGCTTAGCAACCAAACCAAAGTGTATTCGTGTAAATAATTAGCTAACCCTTCCACTCCAAATTCACCCAAAGCCACCCAAATGTATCCCATCCATTTCTGTTTTCATTATATGTTATCTTACACCTACACACCACAACCCTTTAAAAGACCTCTTAGATAGTAATGAAAAATGCTTGCACCTAGCGGTGGAGGTTTGATCCATTTATATGCTATGACAGGTAATGAGTGTTGATATTTTGTTTCCCCATATGTTATAATTTATTATACAACCGAGTGAAAGAGAGAATCCCCAAACTCTTATGTGAGGTGCTAGTATATACTTTCCGTGCTGTTAATTACGAGGTCTAGAAGGTTGTGTTGTAAAATACTTTTAAAGAGTAGGTAAAATGACCCCTCATATTGTTATTGTTTAGGTAGAAAAGCCTATTTGCTTGAGGACAAGTAAATCCCAAATGTAAGGGTATTTGATGAGGTGTCATTTTATACACTTTTTCGGGGTCATTTAACCCCCTAAATCATGCAATTATGCCCAAAATAGGTACTTAATCGTTCCTTTTCGGGTATTTCTTATTTGAAGGGCATTTGGAAGAATTACACATGACTTGGGCTTATTTAGAGAAGAAACGGACAAGACTACGGACCTACACCAACATTGCTCAAGAATTTCTTCTTAGAGGCTGGAGATGGTGTCACAGATACAACGTGACGCCGTCACAACGATATCCAAGACGGCGTCACAAGATTCCACGACGGCGTCAGAGCACACGACCCAGCCCATTATCTAGAATATTTTCTTTCATGACGGCGTCACGATTAAAACGCGACGCCGTCACAGCGTTTTTCCTATATATACAAACCCAAATTTAGGGTTTTAAGTGTGTAACTTTAGAATAAAAAGAGGGTACGAACCCTAGTTCGTTTAGCAGCTGTTAGAGACGATTTTAGGGCCTAAAAACCCTATTGTACTTCCTCCAACTCATGTTTCAATCAAGTAAGGTTTATTTAATCATTCAATAAGACTATGTGTTGTTTGATTCATCTATGTTCTTGCTTTATTAACATGCTAGGCTAAGCCTTCTGTTGTGTTTATTTATGATTGTATGAAACCTAGAATGTAGATCTTAGTGGTGTTGCTTCTTGTGATGGATGTGCATGTTAGGTCTTAGAAAACCAGCTTTTGTCTGTCGCTGTTGATATGTCTAGAAAAACATGATTGTGTAGAAATGATACCATCGGGTAACAGTCTTCATACTACCTTGCCCCTAATATGGTTGATCCACTTTTAATATATTTCACATGCACTTAGAGTACCCTTAGGGGCCTTGTAATAGTCTTGAACTACCTTACCTGTTGCAGGTGCTAACAGGAATACTAAGTAACGTGCGGTTCGTGTAATTCGTTCATGACTTAGAAAATAATTACACAGATCATCACAAGGGTGGCAAAGCAACAACACTAGGAGAATCAATCTATAGAGTAATACATGATTAAATAAATACAGTATTTTATTATATTGTTATCACCATTAGTTTAGATTATTATTTAGTTTAATAGCTAGAACCAACTCACCTCTCCAATTATATGATTTACATGCTTTCCAAAAAATATAAAAATACAAAAATAATCTTCCCTCAACCCTTAAAATTCTGTTAGACTGTGATCAAGCCTTCCCAACCTATTCCTCGAGTGAACGATAACAACCCTCGAGTCTTTCCTATACTACTACTACAACGATTAGTTGCTCTGCCTAGAGAGTTGTAAAACTTCGTGTAGAAGTCTAACGACGACCGCATCAAGTTTTTGGCACCGCCGCCTGGGGAATAGTTAGGTTTTGATCATAGTTTAGCTTAGTTTTACTTGCTTGAATCCTTTCAAGTTAGAATTTAATTTCCGCATATTAGCCTTCTTGTAGTCTATCTTTTCTTCGTGTTACGGTCAAGAAGCCGATTTTAAACGACAACAAGGTGAGATGACCAACAAAATAGATACTGTGTTGAAAGCCATCACCGATCAAATAGCGGGCACATTACCTAGTGATAGGGTCAAGAACCTGAAACTGGGGACTCATCCAGTTTCGTCTGCTCGTTCTTACCCAACAATGGACCAGCAACACCCCAAGCAACAAAGTGATTCCCATGACAGAACCGAAGAGAATAAGGAAGAAGAGAGAGAGAGACAGCTCGAAAAACCATCCCGACTCTCCTACACCACCCGATCCATCAATTTCATTCATCATCGAAAAAGTCCTCAAATTTAATTCACTCTTCGAATCGCTCGGATTGGTTCCCTTATCGCCCAACGCTAAACTCGTTTGCATCAAAGAGGAAGATGGCGACGTAATGTTTATCGAGATAATCCCGAAGGATGATAATTCCCACAAGGAGGAACCCGAAGCAGGAGTGCAAGAAGTGGAGTATTTCGACATATTCCCGACTAGGAGTGAACTCGCCTTTCACAAATACCTCATGTGTGGCCTAATCCCTTCAATATTTCTACGGAACCCCATCATTATAGGAAGATGCCCCATTCGCACCTCATAATACATGAAACTATTGTGCATGGGAAAAAGCCTAGTTGACCTTGGACTCCCCTCTTTATATCATACACTACCCGAATGTCGTATAAATTGGGCTCAATAGAAGAAAACTCAATCCTAGGGAAAATGCGAACGGAGGAATTAGTAGTTTCACAAGAAGGATTAAAGGGGTGCATGTCTTCGTAGGAAACTTCACCTATGTCATAGACTTTATGATTGTCGAGGATATTAGTTCAATCATAGACCCTAGGTTATCACAAGTAGTACTATGTAACACCCCCATTTTTACAATATAGCAGCGGAAGCTAATCTGGGGTATTACTTCATAGATACAACAATCATAATCATAGAAAACGACTTCAAAAGAGACGTTTGTTCAAAAGATACGTTATCATTCATTATCACATCAGATTTTACCAAAAGGCAGGTCCCAAAATCTAAAACATCATGTTTGAATGATAACAGTTCAGCCATCTTCGAGTCCATGCCACTCCGTACCGCAACTTGCTTAATTACTTGAGATAAACATGCTAAAAAGTCAACACAAAGGTTGAGTGAAATTCATAGGTTTGAAATGTAATAGTTGAATACAAGTGATCATAATTGGAAATATTGGTATTGCAGGAATAACTATCATGAAGAACATTATTGTCATAGTGAACAGTATTATCATCATAAACTCATGAATCACATAAAGAGATATTAAAGAGATATTGGGAGATACTACCCAAAGAGATATTGGGAGATATTACCCAAAGAGATATTGGAAGATGTTACCCAAAGAGATATTGGGAGACGTTACCCAAAGAGATATTGGGAGACGTTACCCAAAGAGATATTAGGAGATATTACCCAAAGAGACACTTTCATGTATTTAGGCAATAATATATCAGGGTAGCATATAGTTTAGAGAACACTTGCATTCATGGTTTACAGTAGATATCACAGGTTTATAAAGCATGTGAGATTATGAACTCATTAAGTCTTTAAAAAGTAATCACATTGTTATAGTATATAAACAGAAAGTTTTATAACAACATGATTCCACCTCGCGGGTTTATAAAACATTCAAAAGATTGAAAAGCGAGGCTATGAACTCACCTGATAGGTAGATGTAATAAATATTTTAAAATAAAAGCTGACGACCTTATCACAATCTTAACCGGGGAATGTTGATATAGTAAAATGATAGTAAACAACCACTTCACGCAACCTGAGTAAATATGTTGAGTCTTAGGAAGATTGTACTCTAGAACTTTAGTTTTAAGAGTTATGAGTTTGATTGAAGAGTTTGGAATTATTGTATCACCGTTCGGGCCATCATAATTCAGAAGTCATTCAGTAAACATTTGAGGAGCTAGGGCACTTTAAATCGTAAACCCAACAACCTCAGTTCAAACTTAATAACAAGATAACCATAATATTAAGCTCCCTAGTCTTGTGATAACATATAATCATGTTTTAAAGCCTTTTTGAATCAATAGCGGAAATGTTAAGCACGAGAAGCGTTAATTAAAGTTATGTCTTGTAAGGTTTTAAACATGATTTTATACTTTTTCAAAATGTTACATTTTAGACCCTTGAGTTTGAAAAGTTGCAATTAGGCCCTTGGAGTTTGCATTTTTACGAGTTTGGTCCTTCAAGTTTAAAAGATATACCAAGTAAACCTTGCACTTTGAAAAGTGACATAATAGACCCCTGTAGTTATAACTTTGATAAAATGACATATTCAGCCCTTCTATTATTAATTTCAGAAAGTTACGATATATACCACCTTGCATGGATATAATCACCAAACAATTCCCTAATTGTCATGCAAGCTTATTTTAACATTTCAATAGACATTTATAAATTATAATAAACTAAAATATGAAGTTTTAACGTAACACAAGTTTAAAATAATGATTCGTTAGGCTAGGAAGTAAAACGGGTCAAATTAGGGTTTTAAAACGTAAACGCGCGGGTTTTAAGCTCAAATTCCTTCATTAATCAATAAAGTGGTTATTTTAACATAATTAAGCATGCTAGGATAGAATCTATAACAACATTTAAAACTATTATAAACATTTTAGTTTTAAGAAAAACGCGAAATTAGGGTTCTGTGTACGGTTTGGATAAAACATAAAATGACAGAATTAAGTTATGTAACTTTAACAAGTTTATTTGAGGATCATGATGAAACAGATATAACGTGTAGGAGCAGAAGTAGAATATCTAGAACCTGGGTTTGAGCTTCAAGGAGCAAAAATGGTGGAAATGGTCGTTTCGGTAGTATATTTCCCACTCGTAACCGCTTGTACTTGTTTCCCAGGGGGCTTCCAAAACTCATAGTTCACTTGCTTGATCTTCTTTAATGATCCTAGGATCATAAGGGAGCAAAGGATTGCTGCCAATTGGGTTATAGAAGGATGAAGGTGGGTGCGAGTTTGAATGAAGGTGTGGAAGTCCTATTTATACTTGAAATAAGGCAAGGAGGCTAAGTAACCTTCAAGATCTGTTCTTGGACATGTGTACATGCTATCTACTGATGTGTGAAGTCTAGAGGATGAGTTATACAAGCTATGATAGTAGATTAATGTGTTAGATAGGCTAAATGCTTGCCACGGCTGCCATGGGTAAAAAGAGACTCATGTGGCTTTGATTTTTGGATCTCATCAGGAAAGCTTATCTTGGAGGTGCGTGCAATGTGAAGAGTCTAAAATGGGTAAAAATGGTGCAAGTTTAGCCGCGGGTCAGTTTTGAGTTTGATTTGGGTTTGTGGTTTTTCATGCTTACTTTTCATTACAATGATCAAAATGGGTTAAATATTGATCTAGGGTTTTTGTAGATAAAGAAGTGTCAATAGGATTTAGCAATTGGTTTGAGATAAAACGGGTCAAAAATGAAGAAATAAGGTTGCGGGTTTCCAATGGGTTCGATTAGGGTTTTCATGGTTTCCTTGGCTTATAATTCGAGTAATCTTGATTGGGAATGATGGAATACTGACCCTAGGCCTTATATAAAAGATTATAAATGAGAATTTATCATTGGTTTAAGTTAAAATGGGTCGAAATGGAAAGAGTAAGCCGTGGTTTGAATTAGGACTCGTATTAGGCTTTAGGTTTTCTAGCTTTGGAAATTTCTTGTACAATTGTCAAAGTAATGATGGATAATGATGGATAATGGTTTTTAAACTCATTTTATGAGTTTACAATGACTCTTGGTTGCTTACTTGAGAATGAAATGGTTAGAAACGAGAAAACGGGTTGAATGATCATTTAGGGCTCATTTAGGGTTTCTCGGATTCATTTTACGTACAATTGAAATAAGATAATGAAGTAATGATGAAATAATGATGTAATAGGATTGACATGATTGTAAAATAAGTTATTACAACTTATTTGAGTGTTGGTTTAGGCTTACTATGGATAAAAACGAAGAAACGGGTCATAGTGTAGTATGTTAGCTCGGGTTAGGGTTTTTGACTTTTGAATTAGGGTTTTAAGTGTTAAAAATGTGTATGAAAGTTGCATGAATAGAATAATTAGGGTTTACACATTGTATATTGAGTGTAGTAGCTTGTACATAAGTGATGGTGAAGAAATTAGAATGAAAACGGAGGTAAAACGGCTATTTTAGATGTCATGCTTAATGACTTGTACATTGTGCTTTGAAAACTTGTACTTGACTTGGAGGGAGTTTATATTTCAAATGAGATGTTATGTTACTTGTATATATGCTTTAAGTATCTTGTAACATTCACTTGAGATATTAACCCTTTAACAATTAGGGTTTTAGAGGTATAAGAAACGGTTTAAAAAAGCCCGTTTTAATATAACGTTGTGAATGTTACATTATAGGAATAATGTACTTTGTAATAAGGATATGATGATATTGACTTGACATATGAAGATAGAATTACCATAGATAGGTTGCGTGAGCTCGTCTACTTTAGTTATGCAAGTTTACCTTGCTTAATGAGATATTGACAATGCAAGTAATGTAATAAAGCGAAAAATTTCCCGTACAATTAGATCATGAGTAAAATAGGTTGATTTAATTTCTTGGGTTGTTATAGGTCTCCACCCCGTACAGAAAATCTCGTCTCGATGATTAATTGAAAGTTTAATTGAATAGGATGTAATAACTGGAGCATGAAGTTAAGTTAGGCTAATCAAGTTACATAGTCACGTGTGGAAAGCATTTTAATAATTATGTTTGTACACCATTATTTATAATTACCCTTAATCCTTTTTTCCACACGCTACATATTTTCAGACTACCACCTTCTTGATGACAGCCAAAAGAATTTCTTTTACAAAAGCTCACAGCTTAACTTGTTCATTCTTGAAAATGTAAAGATTTTAATACATAACAAATATCCCTAAAATGTAATGCACACAAATCTTTATAGCATTGTGACTCCAAAATGATGATCATCAATGTATCCTTGTTTCTTGTACCTTATTGACCTGAGAAAAACATGCTTTAAAACGTCAACATAAAGTTGGTGAATTCACAGGTTTAATTACATTTCCCTAAGCTCATGACACTGAAGCTCGACATGTATGAATTGCAATATAAATTGCTGATGACATCAAATAACGTTACATTTATACCATCATTTATCCCGAATAAGTTACCTACTTTTATATAATTATTGCAAGAATTTGTACTTAATTGCTTAAAAGTGTTATTTGCAGTAATTAAGGAGTGATTTGTGAAGACATGCTAAAAGGCGCATATTTTGGAGCTAAAACGATGATATTTGAAGATTGCTTAATTCTGCCCAATACGCCGTATCCACAAAAAGAGATACGGCGTATCAGCGCCAACTCTTCACAAGAAAACGCGTACAAACAATTCCCAATACGGCGTATCACTCTTCTACCATACGCCGTATCCAGCTGGATAGACATTCAAAGATACGAAGATAATTATAATTTGGGAATGAATATTTGATTGATTATAAACTTAGCGCGCACTCCAAGGAAAACACCCCAATACGCCGTATTGGCCTAGCTCAATACGGCGTATCCAGTCTTTTTCAGACACTATAAATAGAAGACTCAAAAATGAGTTTTCAGTGTGCAAAATCATATTCTTTATACCATACACATAAAAGATGATTTTCTGAAGAAAAGAAGAGAAACCAAAGGTCAAGCATCGATCACGATTCCATAGAAGACACCGTGTAATTCCTATACTCTTGTAATCATTTAATTTTTGGTTCGTACGGTACAACGTTTAGTTTACCTTGGTTTTAATTTGAATCCGGCCCTTGAAATTACAATAGTTATGTGCTAATAAACCCATAGGGTATTAGCCCATGTGTGTGGAATAAGAGATGTATAATGTTGATTTGGGGTTTTTAAAATTGATTTCTTATTAATCGGAAAGTTTAATTATGTATAATCACAATGATACTTGGAGCTACGGGGTGTTAGGGGAGTGAATATGCAACCTATCATTCAACTGGGTCTAGTTACGCCTAACAAGTAAACTAGATACTGGGATAGCTCTTCATATCGTGTTTTATATTACTGGACTAATAGGATCACAAATAATGAATAGTCTTTGTCTTTAAATTATGAGCTTAGTTGGACCGGCAGGTGACCCGTAATGTTTCAACAAGTATGTTCTTAATTAATTGATAAAGATTTGAATAGTGAACTACCAGTATATAAAATACCATCAAACAGTAAGTGGGTAAAGTCCCGATGGGCTAGGGTTTAACAAGATCACCATTGCTTTAATCCCTAGATAGATTATAATTAAACTAAAAGGATGCTTTATGCGGATACGTTAATTGTGACAGGATTCAACGTGTCTAGGTCTTAGGATGATGTCCCGCCTAAGTCTTAAGAATGATATGCCGCTTCGAGATAAGAAATCATTGCACTAAATAAACAAACCAGCGTTTAATCGGATTTAATATGGCTAATACGGTTTTCTATCATTTGGCTTGTACCGCTCTTTTATCTTCTGATTGTTTTCTTGCATGTTTATTGTGTTTAGAATTGATTATTGTCACCATAAAACCTGTGCCAGTCTCTCAGGCTGAACCCCCCCCCCCCCAATTGCCATTAGAACCGTAAAAATAAATAGTTTAACAATTGATTAAGAATTAACCTAATTAAGATAAAATAAAATACTATATAATATAAGGTAACACCTTGCTCCTTTAGTGTTCGACACTCTACTTACCATGAAACTCTACCTGATCGGGTACACTGCCCGTTAAAGTGTTGTTTTAGGATAAGTCGGCTAAATATAAATTTAAAACTTGGTGATCAATAAATTAACCCTACACGACAGCACATCAAGTTTTTAGCGCCGTTGTCGAGGAGTGAAAAAGTTTAACCTTTAATTTTATTAGTATTTATAACCATTAGCTTAGAATAATTTAATTAGTGTAATTTAATTTTGTTTGTATTTAATTTAATTGTGTGATTTAATCGTGTGTTTAAATTCCCGCATTGTTTAATTGTTTTCATAAGTATCCTGTTTTGATAGATTAACAAATACGCCGTACCCACCAGTTGGATATGACGTATCGACCCTTTTACTCAGAACAATGTGTTGATCTCTGCCGTCTAAACAACGTATTTGTCTTCCAAACAATACGGCGTATTTTGTAAAATCAATACGGCGTACTGACTTTCAGCAGATCTATATGGCGTATTCAAATTAATTGAATACAGTATATTGATCATCTGATACAATAATAGTATTAATTTTTTGTATTCAACTTCCTGTCTCATTTTAAGTGTTCTCTCTCCTGAGGGCACATCCTACTGATCATTTGTACTTATTTTCAGGAAATCGATTGACAATGACAGAATGAAATGAATATATCTCCGTTACCCGAAAGAACTGCATCTCTAATGATAACGAAGGAAGAATGATCGAGAGAAATTTTGTCGAGATACAAGGACCGTTTTTGGTCAAGATACTAGATAATACTTTCAATGGGACAATTGGAGAAAAAGTGTTTGACCACATTAATAAATTTCTCAAAGTAGCTGGGCCAATCAAAATTAATGGGGTAAGTCAGGACCGATTTAGGCTTAGTATCTTCCTTATTTCACTTGCAGGTGCCGCAAGTGAATGGTTTAAAAAGGATTGTATTGGCTTAGTTACTACTTGGGAAGATTTGGTAGAAAAGTTCATTCAAAAATTTCTACTAACTTTCTAGTGACAATGAAGAGATGGAAGCTAAGGACAATAATGACCCCGATAATATTTCTGACATCCTCAAGATCGAAGGTAATTTATTTAACTATGAGACACCTTTGTGTAAAGCATTCAACGATTCCAACTACCTCCTTAAAATTGACACGTATCTGATCACTTTTAATATCCAAGGAATCAGAACTTACGAGGAGTATGAGTTGAATACTATTGTAGAAAAGGATCTTGAGGAACCATGGTAAGATAACAGGGTGTCGTATCAACTATGTGATCATATATCTGAACCATATCATTTTGAGAATGTAATAACTAAATGGCCCACTTGTAGTTTAGATATTGATGGGTTTTGTAATGGTGGAGAGCTAACTGGGATGGTTTGGGTCAGAAGCATGACTTATTTCTAGGATCACAAGTGGTATGATGAATTAGCTGACGGGAAACTAAAAGAAGAAACCTTAATGCACAAGGAAAAAGTTGAAGAATCATGGGGAAATGCGACTCCCGGTGTGATGAAATTCTATGCATGGTTGATAAATAGTTTTGAGAACTGATGAGGTGTCATTTTATACACTTTTTTAGGGTCGTTTAACCCCCTAAATCATGTGTTTATGCCCAAAATAGGTACTTAATCATTCCTTTTTAGGTATTTTGCATTTGGAAGGCATTTGGAAGAATTACACGTGACTTGGGCTCATTTGGAGAAGAAACGGACAAGACTACGAACCTACACCAACATTGCTCAAGAATTTCTCTACAGAGGCTGGAGACGGCGTCACAGATACAACGTGACGCCGTCACAATGAAGACCAAGACGGCGTCACAAGATACCACGATGGCGTCAGAGTATACGACCCAGCCCATTATCTAAAATATTCTCTTTCATGACGGTGTCACGATTAAAACGCGACGCCATCACAGCGATTTTCCTATATATACAAACCCGAATTTAGGGTTTTGAGTGTGTAACTTTAGAATAAAAAGAGGATACAAACCCTAGTTCGTTTAGCAGCTGTTAGGGATGAATTTAGGGCTTAAAAACCCTATTGTACTTCTTCCAACTCATCTTTTATGCAAGTAAGGTTTATTTAATCATTCAATATGTCTATGTGTTGTTTGATTTATGTATGTTCTTGCTTTATCTATAACATGCTTGGCTAAACCTCCTATTGTGTTTATTTATGATTGTATGAAACCTAGAATGTAGATCTTAGTGGTGTTGCTTCTTGTGATGGATGTGCATGTTAGGTCTTAGAAAACCAGCTTTTGTCTGTATCGCTGTTGATATGTCTAGGAAAACATGATTGTGTAGAAAGAATACCATCGGGTAACAGTCTTCATACTACCTTGCCCCCTAATATGGTTGATCTAAATTTAATATATTTCACATGCACTTAGTGTACCCATAGGGGCCTTGTAATAGTCTTCATACTACCTTACTTGTGCGTTGCTCTAACGGAATACTAAGTAGACGGCGGGTTCGTGTAATTTGTTCATGACTTAGGAAATAATTACACAGATCATCACAAGTGTGACAAAGCAACAACACTAGGAGAAGCAATCTAGGGAGTAATACATGATTAAATAAACACAATCTTTTATTATATTGTTATCACCATTAGTTTAGATTATTATTTAGTTTAAATAGCTAAAACCAAACCAACCTCTCCAATATATGATTTTACCTGTTTTCATAAAATATAAAAATACAAAAATAATCTTCCCTCAACCCTTAGAATTCTGTTAGACCATGATCAAGCCTTCCCAACCTATTCCTCGAGTGAACGATAACAACCCCCCGAGTCTTGCCTATACTACTACTACAACGATTAGGTGCTCTGCCTAGGGAGTTGTAAAACTTCTTGTTGAAGTCTAACGACGACCGCATCAAGTTTTTGGCGCCGCCGCCTGGGGAATAGTTAGGTTTTGATCATAGTTTAGCTTAGTTCTACTTGCTTGAATCCTTTCAAGTAAGATTTAATTTCCGCATATTAGCTTTCTTGTAGTCTATCTTTTCTTTGTGTTATCTGTTTCGTAACCCATTCTCGTCAACCACCATGGGAGATGAGAATCCTATCCGTACTCTAGGAGACTACTCCAAACCTAGCCACGAGGGCTATAGGAATACCATTGAGCTCCCCGTAGGGAACAACGTGGTACCTCTTTGATCCGACACCATCCGGTTGGTGCAAAACGGATGCTCATTCCACGGACTTCGGTCTAAGGATCCAAACCAACACCTCAAGGATTTCCTTAAACTTGTGGACTCACTTGACCTTGATGGTGAAAATAGGGAAAGAACGCGCCTGTGTTATTTCAATTTTCCCTTCGCGATCAAGCTAGCAATTGGCTTGAACGCCTTCTAGCAGGATCCATCACCACATGGGAGGATCTTACTACCCAATTCCTTGCATCATTCTTTCCACCAGGAAGGATCACAAAACTCCGCAACGATATCCTGATGTTCTAACAACATCATGGAGAATCTCTACCCGAAGCATGGACTCGTTTCAAGGACTTACTCTAAAAAGTCCCTCATCATGGCATAAACCTTTAGATCTAAGTCCAAATTTTTTATGACCATGTCAATCCCGTCATAAGACGAACCATTGACCAATCGGCCGGTGGTAAGCTTTGTGACCTCAACGCTGAAGAATCTTGGGCATTATTAGAGGACATCGCCCTCTATGATAATGAAAGTTAGAACGACCCAAGGGATTTAGCTAAGTCGGTCAAGCCAATCACTTTGCCTCAAGATGTGCCGAGTACATCCGACCACCGTTTAATCGAGCTTGAAATTCAAGACGAATGCTTGATGGAATCTTATCTTGCCCTGATACAACCTACACAAGTAAACAAGATCACTACCTCATGTAAGATCTATAGTGGTCCTCACGACACTCAGTATTGCATGGAAGATCCCGAGCAAGCCTTTGTTGAATACGCATCCTCGCATACCGATGAAGCAGGAGGTAAGTGGTATACTTTCAAGCCTGAGCAAAACAATCTTGGTGACACCTATAATCTGTCATGGAAAAGTCACCCAAACCTTAGGTGGAGACAACCTCAAAATTCCCTAAATAAGTTTTTAAACCCACCTAACCGGTTCCAACCTAACGGTTCAATCCTGAACCGTTCCTTCAACAACCGTCCTCAAAGTTTTAATAACCAATCAAATCTACATACCCAATTCGGACAACTCTGGCGACATGATTGGGAAAATTAACCTTCTTTGGAAAATTATCTCCGAAAAACTCAATGACATATCTACCCCAAAAAATGCAGGAAACTCTATGGCCCATAAGAACATTGCTGCAATCAGTCATGATGAAAAGGAGGAGCTCAGAAATAAAGGAATCAAAAGCCCATCAAAATTGTTCTCCCCAAAATATCTTTCTCCCGCATCTATAAAAGAGCTAAACAAGAACCCATCAGCCCCAAAACGCGTTCACTTCATCAATTCAACCGTCATTCTTAGTACAGACAGTGATACGAAAGAAGAAGACACCTTTTTCACCAACGCACACGACCACGAACTCGATGATATGGAAAGAATAAGTGAAGGGATAAAAGAACACGGTTAAAGGTAAGGAGGACGATGAGAAGAAACCGACACTCTGCATGTAGTAGAAGATGCGATCGAAGAAGAACAAAGTGAATTTGAAACTGATGAAGAAGTCGAAGAAGTATTCAAAGAGGAGGAAGAGGATGAAGATGATGAAAGCTTTAACTCATTCCCAACTATGAAGGAATTGTCACATCATAAATGGAAGCAACAAAGTGATTCCCATGACAGAACCAAAGAGAATGAGGAAGAAGAGAGAGGCAGCCTGGAAAACCATCTCGACTTTCCTACACCACCCGATCCATCAATCTCATTCATCACCAAAAAAGTCCTCAAATTTAATTCACTCTTTGAATCACTCATATTGGTTCCCCTATCGCCCAACGCTAAACATATTTGCACAAAAGAGGAAGATGGCGACGTGATGTTTATCAAAAAAATCCTGAAGGATGACAATTCCCACAAGGAGGAAACCGAAGCAGGAGTGCAAGAAGTAGAGTATTTCGACGTATTCCTAACTAGGAGTGAACTCGCGTATCACAAATACCTCAGGTGTGGTCCAATCCCTTCAATATTTATACGGAGCCCCATCATTATAGAAGGATGCCCATCGAACCTCAAGATGCCATGCAACATTGGGCATGTGCATATGGGAAAAGTTTACATTGACCTTAACTTCCCTCTTAATATCATGACCCGAATGATGTATAATTAGATCATAAGAAGAAAGCTCGACCCTAGAGAAAACACAAATGGGGGAATTAGTAATTTCACAAGATGGATTAAAGGGTTGCATGTCTTCGTAGGAAACTTCACCTATTTGGTAGACTTCATAATTGTCGAGGATATTAGCTCGATCATAGACCCTAGGTTGTCACAAGTGGTACTAGGGAGGCCTTCTATTGAAATATACAACATGACTCACAACCTACCCGAAGGAGTAGTTAGGTTCACCAACATAAATAATGAAGTTGCCTATAAAATGCCCCATAAGATAGAACAATACAACTAGTTGTCAAACCTAGAAAAGGAACACACAAAATCGGTCTATCTTAGGAACGAGGATGACAAGAGAAGAGGAATTGACTATGTAATGAGTAAGATATTAGGGTTCTACAAGGAATGTTTAGATTTAGGCCCTGAATATGTAACTGGAATGGAAGATGAAGGAGAAGTTACGTAAGGAAGTGTGACTTCGAGTCTAGCTACAAGACTCGTTCATAAAGAAAAGCTCTTCTTGAGAGGCAACCCAATTTACTTTTCCTGCAATTAGGAGTGTCTTGTGTATTTTAATTCTTTACCGTTTGTTTTATTATGTTTGAACTATCTTGTAATCATGCTTTGTTTGTCTTTAACCTCTTCTTAATTTCAATCAAAGGTATTTTGCAAACAATAAGTGTAGGGGAATTGATCTGATTTTTAAAACCAAATTCAAACATGTTAAATAATTTGTTTAGATTAATTCATGTCAGTTTCGAGTCATATAATTGAATTGTTAAATCTCATGTTTTATGCAGCCATTTGTACTGGAATTAACTTATGGAATCAAGTGGAGGAAATTTTTTATCAAAAACAAAAATTTTGTTTTCACAGACTGTGGAGACGGCGTCACGATTAACACACGACACCATCACCACGACACCTGTGACGGGGTCACAAAAACACCCTGATGGCGTCAAACGTCCATGTCCAGAAAACTTAAAGTTTTTAATTGTTTTTGAAAATAAAACTTGCATAACATTTAATATATGTATTCTTCTGTTATAAACCTGCAAAACCTAATGAGTTTAACAATTCTCTCATCCTATCTTTACTGCTTTATCGAGTCTAACCCTAAATTCATATTGTATGTTTGTCTATCGCACATTTTACGCTTGGTGTAGTTGTCTTTGTCTTTGATTACAAGTTATATTTGATGAGAAGAAGCTTAGAAGTTCTTAGGAAGTTTCATTGGACAATTCTTGGAGGATGATTTAACCAGTTATCGCATGTTTCTTCTCCATTATTAAGCAAACCAGGGAAGTACTAGTTTCTTTTCCCTTTATTCGTTTTAACGGGTACTTCTATAAAACATTAAGGATAATGTTCAACTTAAGTGTATGGGGAAA
>BQNB010002107.1:20226-98483 GCA_026074375.1 Tanacetum coccineum
AAGAGGTCATGACATGACGTTCGAGGAGTTAGGACACTTTAAATCGTAAATCCAACAACTCGTCGAAACGCCATCCGAAGAGGCCTCATTATGAAACTCCCTAGTAATATAGTACTTTGATAACCACATATAATTCTATATAGCTCAATCACCAACTAATGGTTTTGGTAAAATTACGTTTAATAAGTAAAAACGTTTATAATTATCGTTTTAGTAAAACTAGCATAACTTTTGCGTTTTAACGTTTCTTATGCCCATCTTTTCGTATTAGGACGAGTTATCATAATTTGACATTTTCGATATTTTGACCCTCTGGTGAACAGTAACTTTTACTGTTCACATCAGACGTGACTTTTATTAAAATCGTATTTGTTGTCGTAAAACCCGTAAGTGCCGTATTTTATTCGTTATAGCTCCGTTTTTAACGATTCTTTCGAGGACGTTCTCGTTTTTTTGAAAGTTCTATAATTTTATGAGGTTTACAAAAATATAACTTTCTGTCATGAATAGTAACTTTTATAAAAATAGTTTTATAAAAGTTTTAATTGTCGTAAACTCGCGAAATTCATAACTCATTCGTTATTAATTGAAAAATTACGATTCTTATCATTTTGGAATCCTAAAAATATGTATTATTTGTTAAAAATATCAAACTAGCTGTTTGATATAAGTTTTATAAAAATTATTTTATAAACTCCGTTTAATTAACGTATAACTCGTTTTTAACGTAACTTTTTCGTTATTAATCCGTTTAACAAGTTTCTTACCTTTTCGGAATCGTCGTGAAATGTATTATCTTATAAAAATATATTATAAGTATACTTATACACGAATTTGGGCAGAATGTTGGCATGTCCTTCATGAGTCCAAAATTTAGTCTTGTTTCCTTGTTTCCACCTTATGACTTTTACCACAAATCTTATATTTTATATTTATCATATATATTACATGTATAGTATGTCCATAGTCCTTTTATTGTCCATTTGTCCAAATATTACAAGTCTTCCATAATATTTAATAAACTATAATTTTCATAATAACCATAAATCACTAGTTTTTATATATAATCATTTTACATAAAAACCATATGTGTCCATGTTTTCTCATCTTGTAGTAACCTCATTCTAGTGATCATATAATATTATCATAAGTCCATAATCAATATTAACTTGTCATATATATTTCTTTAACTTAAAACATATTAAGAGATCATAAAAACCCTAATTAACCCATAATCATGTTTACACCAAAACAACATGATACAATATTTTATCATCATTTTTAACATGATATATGTAATAACACAACATATATAAAAGTAATCCATGTGATCATTTCAAGTAAAGATCTCATTTTCATGATAAAATCCTAAATGGTGATTAAACTAAATAGAAATAACATATGCATATCAAAGAAAGTTTACAAGAATATAAAGAGTTCAAGTAGACCTTATGGTGTATGAAGATGATGATAAACAAATACTAAACCCGTGTTTAGCCTTAAAATCCAAACTTGCACAAAGAAAACCCTTGTTTTCTTCAATAAAATCCCTAGCTTCCTTTTCTTGATTATTACTTGAAAAATGTTAGCCAATGCTTGGGATCACCTTAGAATCTCTTAGAATGGATGTGTATAGAAGGGTATAGGTTGAATAAAATTTTGTATGGGTTGTGTTGGGTGCTTGGTGTATGCCGTAGCATATAGAGAGAGCAAAGGGAGGAAGGGAAGAGTTTTTGATTTCTTGGTTAAGTGTTTATGCATGTGTGTTTATCTATCAAATGTATACATGTATATAAGGTGTAGGTCTAGTCAAGGGAACATGTTAAGGTCTTAGGGATGGTTCATGGTCTTAGGGATGGTCTTTAGGTCAATTAGACAAGGTATGGTGTGGTATTAATGAGGTATGTTGTTCATTTGACCAAATGGAAGAGTTTTCTTATATCACTTGTATATATGGCTAAAATTTTGGCATACATAAGATATACATAATATATTTTTGTAGTTTTTATGTATTGGGTATAAATGTGGGTATTTGTTGAAGCGTAGAAAAGTTTTTGTGGTTCCAGGAGTGCCTAAAAGCAATTTACGCAGAAACGTATACACTTTACATATCTGATAAAAATAAAATGAACAAAGTTAATAATTATCCTCAAAATAATTATATAACCCTTGCTTGATGTAAACATTTAATTGTTTGATGCCCGTTCACATTGAACGTTAATTTTTGGCGTACGCGATTTAACCTAACGTTACTATTTCAAGCAAATACGTACAATACAAAAAGGTACATTGTGGATTTATTGATGTCATCAATGACTTGAAAACACAGGGTGTTATAGACTTCCCCCGTTAAATGAGCCTTGTCCTCAAGGCTCACGATGCAGCTATAACACCTTGTGTTTTAGGTCATTGTATGACATTATGTAATTCACAATTTATTTTTAGGGTTTTACGCGTTTGCTCTTAAACCCGTAAACGATAATTAAAGGCGCGTAAACTGAAAAATGATCATACAATGTAAACGGGTATTAAACGGATTAAATATTTTAACATCAAGCAAGTGTTATAATGATATTATGAGGATAATTAATAACTTTGTTCATCTTATTTTTATCGGCTACGTAAAATGATTATGTTTCATAATAAAATGCGTTTAGGCATACCCGGAAGTTCTAAAACCTAACTACGCCTAAACGAATACCCACGATTATACCCAATACTCAAAATAATAAATATAACATCACATATATACATATTATGCCGAAATTTTAAGGATAGAACCAAGTATTCATCACTTTCCATAATATCTAGATATTATAAAGATATTTATGAAATAAACTCTTACACCTTTTATCAACTTGATTAGTTAACCATGGAGCTCAGAGTTAGGAAAGTAACCATGGTTAAGTTAAAAGATATTTTTACTATAAATAGGCATGCATGCATGAGTAAAGTTTACATACTCTTACACTTAACAAAATTTCATTTTCTTCCTCTCTTTTACACCCCAAAACCCACGGCTCATTAAGCTCACTTAAGCAAACCATACGAAATTTTTCTACAATCCATACATCTCTTTTATGACAGCAATCCTATATGTATTAAGTCATATTCAAGCGTGGAAGCACCAATTGCAAGTATTAAGAAGAAAAATAAAGATTAGGGTTTTGAAAACCTCATCTAGGGTTATTAGCTTGAAAGCTTGATTTTTGAATCTAAACACGGGTTTAACTTATATCTCCTACTCTACATCATTACTAAGGTTTTCCTAATAACCTTTATAACTTTATTTCTTAATGATTTTATGTGTATATGTTTTTATTTTACGGCAAATCACCACTAATGACTTCTCAAATATGTAAAATGAGTTTTATTTGAGTTTTATCAATTTAACACTTAATTCTCATGTCCTAATGTTGTAATATTATGAGAAAAATAGATCGAATAAAGATGTTAACTTATGGTTTAAGTATAAACATGTTTATGTAAAAATTAAGGTTTTTGATGTTACTTAATATAATTACAAATGAAAGTAATGAAAGTAAAAGGGTTGAACTTGTTGCAATGAATTTACAAGGACTATGGATGATATTGGAGTTATTAAAATACCACATATTAAAATAATGGTTATTAGTTTTTTTAAAAGTAATCTGTACTACTAAACAAATTAAATACATAAAACAAGTTTTAAACACATTTTAGAAAATAATATCTTAGGGGCTGTTTTGTAATTTAAAATTTACATATATGTTTTATGATTTTATAAAATACTACATGTCACAAGGATCGATGGGTCATAAAGAACTCAAAAAACCGATTAATAACGAAGAAGATACGCCATTTACAAGTTTATGATAGTTAATACTTTTATAAAACAAATTTTTATAAAAAGTACTATTCAACCACAAAACTTATCACTTTATAAACAGTCCATAATATGATAAAACTTTCAATATGAAACATGTGCCTCGAAGAATCGCTAAAACGGAGCTACTAACGAATAAGATACCGACTAAAACAGGTTTTTTCGTAAATAAAAGTATAAAATCGGTATATAGCTGTTTTAATAGTAAAAACACTATACATCGCAGAAAAGCAAAAACTTGAAAATATAAATTTGATCACTCGACTTACTACAAGACGTGGACGTAAAAACGCAGCAACGGCTTAAAACGACCAAAATGTCATTTTACGAAAAGTATAATTATAAACCGTTTTCACTTATTAATAATATTTTTACTAAAACATTAGTCGGTGATTATGCTATATAAAAAATATTACAGTGGTTATCAAAGTGCAATAATACTAGGGAGTTTCATAATGAGGCTATGCGGATGCGTAATTGACGAGTGTTGGATTTAAACGATTTAAAGTGTCCTAACTCCTCGTAACGTCCTGCATGACCTCTTTAATTATGATAGCCCGAACGATAGTACGATGTAACAGCTATAAGATTATATTCAATGTTATTAATATAAGTACTCGGTACTTATACGACCTATATTTAATTAGGTTGCATTCGGGAATAATCGTGAAGCATTCCCACACTTGATATAAATTATCAGATCACTCACTTGAGGTGAGTTCATAGCCCCACACTTTTTATAGTTTTACTGATTTACTATTATTTGGGGTGGAAAACATGCTTTGTTTTTACAATAGGACGCAAGTGGAAAAAGATTTTGCATTGATTACAAGTTTGCCTAAGTATCGATAACCCAAGTTAAGCCCATTATCATGAACTGTCAATTGCATTAGATGTAGTTGGGTAATTACATTATGGAGCGCCGAATGTTATTTAATAGATCTATTTGGAAACGAACTCGACCCGTTTCGGGTGACAGCTATCAACGGGAACGAACGTTATAAGCATGTCGAAATCAGGATTTTTGGGTTAGAACATCTCACGGCTGAGTAGCAATATTTTGCGAACAAGACTGTCGAGCTCGTGTCCATGAGCTTAGTGTAAATGTAATCTGCTTTTCTGATTGTTTCCATAAGTTGTAACATCCATGGAAATAGTCTTTTTGCGGTCCTGCATTAATTTAAATACAAACACCTATGAATTCACCAACATTTTTGTGACGTTTTCAGCAATGTTTCAGGGAGTGTCAATAGGCACGAGGTGCCAAGGATGCATTGGGTTACATTTTGGATTGCAACGCTTAAAGAATTTTATATATAATTTTAGTGAAATCTAATTGTCATCTTTTGTAATATTAAACAAGCAACATGTGAAAGCTGATAAGCTTTTGTAATATGTCTTTTAATTAAATCCAAACTGTATCAATATAAACGACTTTTGTGTCGTTCTTATATATATCTTGTGTTGTTGATCTTGAAGTAACATGCCCCGGATCCTTATTCCGCTGCGACCCATTATGGGGGTGTTACAGATTGGTATCAAGAGCCAAGGTTATAGAGAACCAGGTCAAAATATTTTTTTGCTGGACTATAACCGTTTTCAAAACATTGGCAATTCAAAAAAAAGGGTTTTATGGGACACACAAAACAATATTTTTGCATTAGTGGGACTAGATGCATTCATACTTGATATTAACGTGGTTATAATATGATTACGTATATTTACAACAATTAAGAGCCTTAAATCATATACTCTTATAAGTATTCTTCTGGTCACAGTGCAATGTGATCTATTTTATATTTGAATATATATTTTATTACGTTATGATATATTGAAAATCTAACGTATTGTAATTTTCTTGTGATTTAAGAGCATGGCACCAAAAAAGAGCCACAAGATAAAACCCGAGTCCACAAAATCCCAAACAACACAGTGTACACCAGCTCCAAATGCAACAACCTTCGCATCTGTTTTCTAGAGCAGCAACTCAAGGCCTTAATTGAACAAGGATTTGCTGCTGCACATGTGCTGAAGCAGAAGCAAGCAAGTTAGGAATGGCTACAATAATCAATGTTCAGGACCAAGGCCAGCACAATCTGCTCGCGAATGCTCATACTCTGAATCTAAAAATTCAACCTGTTGACTTCAAAGCACTGAGGGAGTCCGTTGACCTCACTTCGAATGGTTCGAGAAATGGAATCAGTTTTAGCATTAGAACATTTCCTCAGCACTAGTCAAGTCAAATTCCGCGACTTGCACTCTACAAAGATGGAATCTCTTACATGGTGGAAATCCATGTTTAAGCGACCACCACTCAGAAGTAGCTCATTCCATTCCATGGCAGCACTTGGAGAAAATGATGACTGATTAAAATACTGCCCGAGGGTGAGATCAAAGAAGATAAACTGAAATGTAGGGAACTTAAGGTTAAGGGCACCGATGTGGTAGGCCTATAATCGACCGATTCTCAGCAATTAGCCCTTGAATGTTTCCAGATGTTCCCGAAAGGTTGGATAAGATCGAAAAGTATATCAGTGGGCATACCCGATATGATACTTGGCAGTGTAAAGCTCAAAGTCAAAGACCATCAGAAGTGAATGAGTTTACAACTGAGTTGTGATGGAGAATAAGACCATGCATTACGAACGTCCAGGCAGAAAGGAAAAGGAAGTATGATGATCTTTCCCAGAACAATCAAAACCAACAAAATAGAAGGCAGAACACAGGCCAGACCTATGCTGCAGGCAAAGGGACAGGAAGCCATACAAGGTCTAAGCCTCTATGTGTTCCAAGTGTAATGGCCATACATGAAGCAGGTCCTTGTCCCTCCTAGGGTTTTTTTTTTGGGGGGGGGGGGCAGTAACTGCAATAGGGTTGGCCATCTGGCCAGGGACTGTAGGATACCGCCTGCTAACAACAACAACAACCGTAACAACAACAACAACAACAACTACCGCAACAACAACAATAATCAGCAGGGCAATGGTTGCTTTGAGTGTGGAGCTCAAGGCCACTTTAAAAGAAACTACTTGCCGAAACCTGGAACAACCTATGGATCGTGGTAATCAAGCTGGAAATAACAGGGCTCCACGAAGGTGGTATGCGTTGGAAATGCTGGGCAAAACACCCAACAATGTCGTTGCTGGTACGTTCCTTCCTAAACAACCAATATGCTTAAATCTTATTTGATACTGGTGCGATGGAGTTTCATACTACTGCATTTAGTACTTTACTATATATCATTCCCCAATACACTAATCCAAGGTTATAACGTTGAGCTAGCTGACGGTAGGATAATTGGAGTAAATACTATATTGATGGGTTGTAACATAAACTTTTTTTAAACCATGCCGTTCAACACAACCCAAATAGCCGGTAGAGATGGGTAGATTTCGAAGCGCGTATACATTGGCATGACTAGGTTTGTCAAAATACATCGATTATCGACTAGTGCTAAGAAGATTGTTCGTATCCCCCCCGGGAGCGAAATCCTAATCGTTCGCGGTGACGGATGTAGTGAAGGACACAGGACGCGACTAAACATCATCTCGTGTACCAAGGTTCAAAAGTATCTGCTAAAAGGATCTCACGTCTTTTTGGCACATGTTACTACAAAGGAGGATCGAAAAGGACAAAAAAATAGGGTTATTCCCAAGAGAAGAAGCGACTTGAGGACGTACCGATAGTTAAAGATTTTCCTGATGTATTTCCTGAGGATTTGCCGGGTCTTCCTCCGACTCGACAAGTGGAGTTTCAAATTGATTTGGTACCTGTGCTGCACCTGTAGCACGGGCACCTTATCGATTGGCGCCTTCCGAAATGAAAGAGTTTGTCGGAGCAACTGAAGGAGCTGTCCGACAAGGGCTTTATAAGACCCAGTTCCTCACCCTGGGGAGCTCCGGTCTTGTTTGTCAAGAAGAAAGACGGATCATTCCGGATGTGCATTGACTATCGGGAATTAAACAAACTGACGGTGAAGAACCGTTATCCGCTACCAAGAATTGATGATTTATTTGATCAGCTTCAAGGGTCGAGTATCTACTCGAAGATTGACCTAAGGTCAGGTTATCACCAATTGAGGGTTCGAGAAGAAGACATCATCGAATACAAGCCGTTCAGACTCGATATGGAACATTATGAATTCCAAGTTATGGCCGTTTGTTTTGACCACGCACCTGCTGTGTTTTATGGACCTTATGAACCGGTGTGCAACCTTTCCGGACAAATTCGAATTGTCTTTAGTGACGATATTATTGATCTATTCCAAGAACATACAAGAGCACGAAGAGCATCGAAGATAATTATTGGAGTTGTTGAAGAAGAGAGAGTTGAATGCAAAATTTCCAAGTATGAATTTTGGATTCCCAAAGTACAGTTCCTCAGTCACGTGATTGATATAAAGGCATTCATGTGGATCCAGCCAAGATTGATCCGTTAAAGATTGACATCCTCCATAAGACACCAACGAGAAATTCGTCAATTTTTAGTCTTGCCTGGGTATTATCGACGATTCCCATTGAAGGGTTTTTCAAGAATCGCGCAAACCAATGACTAAGCATACTCAAAAAGAAGGTCAAGTTTTGAGTGGGAAGTATACACAAGATCAATCTTTTCAACTGTTGAAGCAAAAGTTGTGCAGTGCACCAATCCTTGCATTACCTGAAGGAAGCGAAGATTTCATCACATACTGCGACGCTTCAAAGAAGGGTTTGGGCGCTGTATTGATGCAGAGAGAAAAAGTGATTTCTTATGCATCCCGCCAGTTAAAGATCCATGAGAAGAACTATACTACTCATGATCTAGAACTTGAGCATAGTGTTCGCTCTAAAGATTTGGAGGCACTATCTGTATGGAACTAAGTGTACAGTGTTCACTGATCATAAGAGCTTACAACACATTCTTGATCAGAAGGAACTGAACATGAGACAACGCCGATGGTTAGAGTTGCTTAGTGATTACGATTGCGATATTCGTTATCACCCAGGGAAAGCAAATCCGTTGCAGATAGCTTTGGAGCAGAAAGAACGAGAACCAACCGTAAGAAGTCGAGGCTTTAGTCATGACTATTAGCTTGGATCTTCTAAGCAAATCTTGAATGCTCAGACTGAAGCACGGAAACCAGAAAACATCAAGAGTGAGGATGTTGGAGGTATGCTGATTGAAAATGCAAAATTTCCAGAGGCAATTAGGACGGAAAAGTTAGAACCTCGTACGGATGGAACCCTATGCCTCAATGGCAGGAGTTGGTTACCTTGTTATGGACAATTAACGGACTGTGATCATGGCACGATCCCCACAAATTCGAAGTATTCTATCCATCCAGGTTCTGAGAAAATGTATCAAGACGATAGAAGCTATATAGGTGGCCAATATGAAATCCGACATGAGCTTCCGCACCTAAGTTAGCAAGTGCTTGACATTGCTAAGGTCCAGGCCGAAACATCAGAGACAATCAGTTTTGTTTGTACAACTCGAGATTGCTTCAATGGTAGTGGGACAATATCACAATGGATTTTGTCACGAAGCTTCACTAAAACATCACAAGGTACGATACCAATTTGGGTGATCGTTGACCGACTTAACAAAAGTCCGCGATTTTATAACCCATGAGGAAACTGACACTCAGAGATAACTTGGGCGAGATGTACCCTAAAGGAAGTCGTAACAATGCATGGAATACGAAAATTACTCGATTAATTTGTGATCGAGACCCCTAGGTTCGCAATCAAATTTCTGGAGAGTCACATTCAGAAGCTTTGGGTACAAGTTTAGATATGAGTTATAAAGCAAATCATCCCTAAACGTGACGGACAAAGCGGAGAAACCATTCAAACTCTCGAAGATCAAGCATCGTGCATGTGTGATCGACTATGGGAAATGGTTGGGTAAACATTTGACATTGTCGAGTTTTCGTACAATAACAGTTAGTCATGCTAGCATTAAGGCTGCACCCTTTGGATCCTTTACGGTAGAAAATGTCGTTCGCCTGTTTGTTGGGCTGAGGTTGGAGAAGTTCAACTCACCGGTCCAGAGATAGTTCAAGAGACGACTGAGAAAATCATTCAAGTTAAGCAAAGGATGCAAGCCGCTCGTGATAGGCAAAAGAGCTACGCTGATTTGAAGCGTAAGCCGATGGAGTTTGAGGTTGGAGATAAAGTGATGCTCAAGGTTTTTTTTGCCTTGGAAAGGGGTTGTACGTTTTAGCAACGAGTGAAATTAAATTCCCAGGTTTTGTTTGGACCCTTCAAGGTAATAAAAAGGGTTGGAGACGTTGCATACAAGCTCGAGCTTCCTGAGGAGCTGAGCAGAGTTCATAATACATTTCACGTGTCCAACTTAAAGAAGTGTCATGCCGACGAACCCTTAGCCGTTCCGTTGGATGGACTTCATTTTGATGACAAGCTTTAGTTTGTCGAGGAACCTATAGAGATCACAGATCGTGAAGTTAAATGGTTGAAGCGAAGCCGTATCCCATTAGTCAAGGTTCGATGGAACTCCAAGAGAGGTCCTGAGTTTACATGGGAACGCGAAGATCAATTCCGGAAGAAATACCCACATCTGTTCTCAAAGACCGGGTCGTCGTCAAGTGCTGCGTCTTAAGCCTTGAGGACAAGGCTCAGCTAACCGGGGGAGACTATAACACCCCGTGTTTTAGGACAATGTATGACGTTAATAAAGTCACCATTTATTTTTAGTATTGTACGCGTTTGTTTTTAATGGAAATCGTTAAGTTAAATCGCGTAAGCTAAAAATGATCATTCAATGTAAACGGGCATTAAACAATTAAATGTTTACATCAAGCAAGTGTTATATGATTATTATGAGGATAATTAATAACTTTGTTCATCTTATTTTTATTGATTAAGTAAAATGCTTACATTTCGCGATAAAACGCGTTTCGGCATTCCCGAAAGTTCTAAAACCTAACTACGCCTAAACGAATACCCACGATTATACCCAATATCCAAAATAATCAAAATAACATCACATATATATACATAGGACCAAGTATTTATCACTTGTCCATAATATCTAGATATTTGAGAAATATCTAGATATTATAAGAAACAAACTCTTACACCATGGTCAACTTGACTTCTTAACCTTGTGCTAGGGTTAAAAAGTAACCATGGTTAAGTTAATAAGATATTTTTACTATAAATACCAAGCATACATGAGTGAAGTTTCTTACATCATTTTACTTAGTAAAATTTCACTTCTTTCTCTCCTTTTTCTCTCCAAACCCACGGCTCAATATAGCCACTTAAACAAATCTTGGAATTTCTTGGTCAAACTTTCCAATCAAATATCTCATAAACTTTTACTATAAATACAAGCGCCCTAGATGTGAAGATTAATACATTTTACTTAGTAAAATTGTTTTTTTCTCACTTTTGTCTCCAAAACCCCCGGATCTAATCCCTATCTATGCAAACCATACCAAAATTTTTTACTATCTATCAAGGCCTATACACTATCTATCTATGGTACACTAAGGTGTTTACAAGCCATTGGTTCTTCATTGCAAGGATTCTAAGAAGAAAAAGGGGTAGTTTATGGTTTCAAACCTAATCTAGGGTTTATAAGGCTGGTAATATTTTGGTTTTGAATCTAAACCCGGGTTTTAGCATTATTTCTCATGTCATACATCATCCCTAAGGTCTTTCTTATTCCTTTATACTTTTTAATATCATTATTTTATGTGTATTATGTTATATATGGATAAATCACCACTAGGACTTTTTAAAATATGTAAAATGCGTTTTCAATTATGTTTTTGGAATTTATGCACTTATTCTTATGTCCAATGGTTATAGATATCATGGAAAAAGGAATGTAAAAGTATGTTTACTTATGGTTTGCGTATAAAACATGTTTAAGTTTTAAATATTAGGGTTTATAAAGTTAATAAAACAAGGTTTTTATAAAAGAATATAATTTGTATAATTTCAAGGGCTGTTTTAATTCGAATTCTCCATACAGTGGGTTTGACCTCATATAAAAATAATACGCCTCATGACGATTCCAAAATGATAAGAAACTCGAAAAACCGATTTATAACGAAAACGTTAGAGCGAAAACGAGGTATATATTCGAGGTATAAAAATCCAGCATTTGTTAAGTTAGTGGTTTCTGTCAGGATTTTAAGATGGTATTTGCGGCACTTTCAAGTCGTTTCGGACTTAGGCCGAACTATGAAAGTCGTTCGGGAAAGTTCTTTTTACTTCCTCGCGAGGTTCTTCTAAGTCATATAAAAAGCGGAGTGATAACGGGTCGTAAGGCGGGGGCAAAATCTGGGTTTTTGGTAATTAATACACTGAATCAGAATATGATGAGAGTGCTTTTTCGATCACTTTCGGTCGGAGTTTCGGGTCTCGGGACAGAACATGGAAAGTTGTTCAAAATATCATTTCGCATAAATTTCTTTAGAGCCGAGTCTGAAAAAAATATGATGTGTGGGGTCATTAAGTCGGGTCACTAACAGTAGTAACAACACTACCAGTAGTAACAACACTACCAGTAGTAACAACACTACCAGTAGTAACAACACTACCAGTAGTAACAACACTACCAGGAGTAACTAATACCCTACCAGGAATAACTATAATTACATTATTCAGATATTTATAAATGTTTTACAATTATAAATATGTTTTCACTCAAACATTTAGATGGTGATTGAGCTATATAGAATATTGAGTGGTTATCAAAGTGCTATAATACTAGGGAGTTTCATAATGAGACCTCTTCGGATGGCGTATCGACGAGTTGTTGGATTTACGATTTAAAGTGTCCTAACTCCTCGTACGTCATGTCATGACCTCTTAAATTATGATAGCCCGAACGATAGTACGATGTAACAACTATAAGATTATATTCAATGTTATTAATTAAAGTACTCGGTACTTATACGACCTATATTGAATTAGGTTGCATTCGGGAATAATCGTGAAGCATTCCCACACTTGATATAAATTATCAGATCACTCACTTGAGGTGAGTTCATAGCCCCACACTTTTTTTCAGTTTTAATGCATTTACTATTATATGGGTGGAAACATGTTTGTTTTTACAAATTGGACGCAAAGTGGGATTTTTTGCATTGATCATGTTTGCATAAGTAGCGAAATTAAATGATAACCCAAGTTAAGCCCATTATCATGAACTGGCAATTGCATAGATGTAGTTGGGAATTACATTATGTGAGCGCGAATGTTATTAATAGATCTATTTGGGAAACGACTTCCCCGTTTTTTGTTTTTTTAGGTGACTAGCTATCACCGCGGAACGGAACGTTCTAAGCCTGTCGAATAAGGGATGTTCGGGTTAGAACATCATCTCGGGGATGAGTAGCAATATTTTGCCCGATACAGACTGTCGAGCATTCAGTGTCTGTGCTTAGTGTAATGTAATCTGGTTTTGTGTTTGTTGCATATGTTGTAACATCACAGGGAAAGTCTTGCGGTCCTGCATAATTTAAATACATAAACCTATGAATTCACCAACATTTTTGTTGACGTTTTAAGCAATATTTTCAGGAGGTCAATAGGCACGAGATGCCAAGGATGCATTGGGTTACGTTTTGGATTGCACGCTTAAAGACTTTTATATCTTATTTTGGGAAATCTATATCATCTTTTGTAATATTAAACAAGGACAAGTGAAGCTATAAGTTTTGTAATATGCCTTTTTAATTAAATCCTTACCACAAATCGGTTTCTTGAAATTTAGGGTTTTAGGGTTTCTTCAAAAACCTTGTAATCCTAGATCGAGAGCCACCAGGCTCTGATACCAATTGTAAAATCCAAGAATCTGGACTCAACTAGGGTATAATAACAATGATCAAAACACAGCGGAATAATAATTAAGAATAAGATCAAAGTTACTAATAAGGTTTTCTTTATTAAATATGATAAAGAAACTACTACTACTATTACACACGCTCTATGCGTGTCTAGACTCTCATTGGAGAAGTCTACTATGATGGATGGATACCTGTAACCTAGACGCCTACCCTCTTTTTATAATAGAGGGAGGTTACAAAAAACCCTAGCTTACTAACAAAGCTAACTAACTATTACATAATAGGTCCTTATTGTTTCAAAAGAAAACACAATACAATTAGGAAACTAATTAATTGACATTAATCATCACATTAATGTTTGACTAATCACATTAATGTTTGACTAATCTATATCTTCAACATTAATCTTGATCTTGTTTCCTTCTTTAGCATATCTTGTTTCCTTTTGTTTCTTCTTTCTTCATTTCTGTTTATGGGTTTTGTAATCATCAAATCTGTAATTCCTAACACACGTCCCAAACAACATACACACTAACCATCAGCACCAGTAGGGCTATCTGTTATAGCCCTACACAATTAATCTTTTAAACCCTTTTTACGTTTTAAGCTTATCAACCCTTTGTGGCTTATTTCTAGCTTATTTATAAGCTTATTTACAGCTTATTTATAAGCTTCTTTTCTAAGTTTGTATTTTTCCTGCATTCTTCATAGTTTAAAGTATTTTTCAGTATTTTTCTAGAATTTTTATAATTATTTTACTATTTTTAATCATTTAATTTCATTAAAACCGTTTTTAATTCATAAAAAAATATAAAAGTAAAAAAAAAATCTTTTTCTTAAAATTTTCTTTTATCATTTAGGACTTAGGAAAATTAAATTTACTTTTATAGGGTTAAAATTTTAGAATTTGGTTTTTTAAAGAACGGGATTTGGTCATGTTCTCGTTTTTCTTTGTTTCTTCACCTTAATTGCTTTCGATTTAGGGTTTCCTTTATTTGTTCTTGCATTTTAGTTATTTAAGATTTAGAAAAGGTAAAAAAATCACTTTAGGATTAAATTTTGATATTTTAGGGTTTTTAAGTCGCGTTTTTAGGATTCCGTTATCATTCCTAGTTTAATTTCGTAATTGCTTTCGTTCTTAGCTTGTTTTTAGTTAAATGCATTAATTTTCCCGTAGAATTATCAAATCCAATCAAATCTTTGTTATTCAAACATCGAATGTCAAACTGAATCTCGACTTTCCATTGCACACCTCGTTGTGGATAACGACCTGGGTGATCACTTACCCTAAATCATTTATATCACACCCGTGAGTTTGTTGACCTTTTTCCTAAAGGGTTAACTAGGTTGACTTGCGGGGATTTTATATTTGATTAATTACCCCTAAAAAGGTGGTTATCATTAGCGAATATGAAAACACAATCAACATTTACTAATAAGTTTTTCTTTATTCAAAACATATAAGAAACTATTACTACTCGCTAACTACTTACACACCTCTATGCTTTCTCACTAGACTCTCATTGAGAAGTCTACTATTAAGATGGATACTTGGAACCTAGACGCGCTAGGACCAACTCTTCTGATATGAAAAAAGAGAGATTTTATTAATGGTTTATCAAAGAACCCTAGCGCTTACTAACTAACAGACTAACGTCTAACTATTACAATACATCTTGGTTTCAGCGCGCATTCGACAAAGATTTTATTATTTCACAAATAGACACAGACCATACATGCAATGTAGGACATGAGTCATAATTGAACGTCTGACTGAATGATTAATAACTAGTGAGCAACCGGGCTCGGATTTATTAATCAGCTTTGCAGATCCATTAAATGTTTGACCTCAGAGAACTCAATCATTAAATATTTACTAAGTCTATAACTCCATCAACATATATATAAGTATAGTCTACTAGTCAATCAACAATGTAATCCTCTGATTCTTGTTTTCTTCTTTAGTCATATATCCTTGTTCCTTTTGGTTCTTCTTTTTCAATATTTCTGTTTAACAGTTTGAGTAATCAGTTCAATCGGTAATCCTTAACTGCGTAAAATCCCGCTGCACCATCTACAGTCTCAATACAATACAGTAATCATAATCTAATTATTGTACCACACGACACGTACTCACGTATATGCGAACGAACTCCTGTCAATATGTTCCTCACTAATGTTCTCGATGGCTCATTCAATCTCTCTCCCAACACTCACATGGATGGAGTGGACTTAGTAGATACATGCATTCAGGAGGGGGGCGAAGGGCACAGCTCGCAGATGCGTGACGAGCGGATGCGAGGAGTAAGAGATTTCAGCATTATCTGTTCTGTCAGGACATGTGGTCGGGTTGCGTGTATCGTTACTTACTCCTTTTGATTCTATTAGTTGTAGGTTTGTTCTCTCAGTGCATTGCGAGTTATGACTGTTGAGACCCTTAGTCATACCATAATATCTTGTGATCTATATAGACAGACTTTACCTAGTACTTCAGAGTGATGAATCGTAAGAGCATCATTTGATCACAACGTCGACAGTGCTAGTTCACTTACACTGTTCAAGTTCTAAGATATTATTGACTCCTGCTATAGAAGCTATAAGTACAAAGTGTTTCCAGGACATGTTTCTACGAGAATCAAGTAGCATCAATGTACCTAGGTATAACTAGAAATTCTAATGTGGTATGTAGATCATTTTGCTTGATGTATGATTTGTCTTTGAGTTAGTGAGATGAACTATGCAGCTTGCAATATAGTGGTAATAGTAATGAAATAACAAGCTTATGCAGAGTTGTATACCATTGCGTCTTACGCAATCTAATCTAAATTTGGCGTCTAAACAACTACCAGCTAAAAAGGAATAAAGAACAAAAATTAGAGTATTTTTAACTTAACTTTTTATTCACTCTGCCGGTTTAACGTTAGTGATAAATCGAAGAGAACATTGATTTTTGAAAATCAATCGACGATCAACATATCGTCGCTACTAAAACGTAAGTTGTGTCTAACACATGACCGCTAAGAAGTAAGTATATAATCTTACACCACATATTAACATCATAAACAGTTTGGAATTTCAACCGTGATGCTAATATCATTAATACTGGACCATGGGTAAAGTCGAGTTATAAAAGGCTATAGCAAAATGATAGCAAGACTACATAAAGTTTTTGATCATTCAGCCTATAAAGAGATGATCTGCGTAAGATACACTAGGTCGTCGACCTAGATGAGAGTCTTGAAATGTCTTGAACTCGACTAACCGACTCAAGCAGTACTATCATTCCGTCTTACATGTAGAGACAATAGCCATCACGTCTAGCCTACTAACTGACTAGATGCTATAGGCTCAGCATAGAGCACTCACTGATATCCGACTATTGGAGGCGACTAGCGGACTGCTCGTTTAGCATTACAATCTCTTTAATGCTAACTGCTGATATTCGTTTAGTCAACAGTCGACTCTGTTCAACAAGTGCTCTATTGCATCGTATTCGATTAGATCATACGTGCTGCCGTTTACTAAGCCCGACAGATTCGTGATCGTAGTGATCTACGCTAACTCGCCGCTCTGAGTACTTCGATATGGCATAGCTTTGAATATTTATAGTAACCTCGCCTCCTGAATGTAAAATAAGCAAAGGCCGCGTGCTGAAAGCAGATCTAGCCGTATGTTGACTACTATTCAAATCATCGCAATCGAAACCCATCGGCATAGATGAGTGCACAACAATAGAATAACATGTGTACATACTCCAGCCTATGACCAACAGTATAGCATGACTACGCCTTGCGACTTGTTTCACACTTTATAAATCGTTGTAATCATAGTGCCACACGGTAAATCGTGTATGGGTATTAGTGACACTGTGGTAGTAATTGAATAGTAGGGGATGATGGCCTTCAGTGGCGGCGGACGGAGACGATCTGCAAGACGGGGCAGATACGAGATCGTCGCGGGAGAAACATTGCACGAGAGGTGACGATAGGGTTCTAGGGTGTGGCAGTGGGAGGTCACGGAGGATGGCAGCTCCAAATGATGACATGATATGCGCATTGTACTTAAGACAAAAGTGCTTCTACCAGGGTATCTAAACTACGATCGTCTTGATAGCATTAAGTTTTAGACCAGACCTTCAATCATAGTATTGACATCGGTTTTCTAGCTTATTAAGTTGTGTGGATGGGCTTTCATTTCTTTAGCCTTATCCCTACATTTCTTTTTCAATCATATTCAACACCTTTCAATACATTACCAGACGTTCATTATAGTCCGCCAGAGTGAATGTATGACGAGGATTGGAGGGTGAGGGGTACAGGGGAGGGGGGTGAGTATGGGCGTGCTGGCGGAAGCGTTGGGGTAGGTGGATTAGGGCGGGGGGTGCGCGAGAAGGGGAGGACGCCGAATGAGCGCGATGAGGGTCAAGCGGTACGGCGAACGCAGTCGCCATCCATGGAGGGGACGCGGGGGGGCAGAGAGTGACTGGGAGTAACTTTGGAATAACCTATTGAATCCTCCTAGTTCTGGGTTGGTATCATAAGGATTGATTCCTCACCCTAACGCACCGAGAAGGAGGGAGGCTGGTGGACGGACCTCAAGTACGTCCTGAACATGTCAAGTATATCGTGCTACTGAAAATGGTTGATGATAAAAGACTGCGAAACCTACTAAACACCGCTCTGATATCACTACATATAACTTATTCAGTGCCGGAACCTTATATCTTTGTATTTTATACTTGAGGCTTGAGGATCACTGTAGAAGTACAATAGCTGTCTTCCGATACTTAGTAAATACAAAGCGAGAACACCATAGATTAATCAAAACCAAATAAGAAAAATTGAGTCGAATGATACATTTCTATGGAGCGTCGTGTATTTTTCGATACTACGAATTTTACATCCACCAGTTACTTTACTAAATAGATAAAACAACATAGTTTGGAATATGACACAGAGACGAGAACGTTGGTAGGTGATACCACAAATCAATCACGAATCCACTAGAGCTCTGATACCAATTGTAGATCGTTAATTCATAACACGGTATAGAGTTCGAGTGGTTAAGCTAGTTTCTAGAGTAGAGAAAACACAGAGAGAGTGTTCTATAAGAGAAATAGTGTATCTAATGGAGAAAAGAGGAAGTACTGAACTAGCTTGACCCTCTTCCAAGTAGGAAGAGGACTTATATAGATTTTACACAATACCGTATTAGTACCCGCTTAAAACCAAAAGACCAACATTAACTATTAGAACGACCAACTATTATTAAACAGTTAAATATACTGGGTGACCAGAGTCTTGTTTACTCATATCTAACAATTGTCTCATAGCACAATCAGACAAACAGAATAGAGTTTGAGGAATACAAAGCCCTTTAATGACGAAAACGATTGATATGAAAGTTCTTCACACAAAGATAATAAAACTCCTAGACTATTAGCACTAAAAGAACAGACGAAATAAAAGAAGGTTTAAAAACAAAAGCCCTATGAAATTCAGTTCTTAATAAAACACGATGATTAAGTCAAAAAGAGGTCTTTTAACAACGTCACAACTCGAAGGTTATCTCAAAGAGAACACAAATCATTTCGGATTTAAAGGTTTAAGGAAGCATACAAGATTATTGCCACCAATGCCATGTTGGAAAGGACAAACATTTAAAGATTTGAATGAAATTGTTTAACTCGTAATTCATCACTTCAGACCATATTATATGTTATGGCACCCAAATGCTCGACATATAATGGTAGGACCAACCTTTGCTAATCCAAGTACCCTCAAAAAAGGCTCGATCTGAAAGCCTGTTTGTATGATATGCCGCATATATACGTCTGATCCCCTAGGCAAAGCAGATTTTCCCCTTATAGAGGTAAGAGACCATGACTCTTGATAAGCAGAGAGTAGATCAAAATTGAATAAAGATTATAGTTAACCCATATGATTAAACAAAACAAAAAGTCCCTTTATAAAATTTTCAAAGCACCCTCACTGAGTAATCTTTATCGTTGAACGCTGAAAGAAGTAAGAATACTATTGAGAAAACCGTTTGTTACAACAACAAAACCAACATTGTCGCTCACAACAAACGGGGCCTGTCGCAAACCCAGTTCGGACATCCATTAGTAAAAGTAGACAGCGTTTTTAAACGACATGACGATTTAATCCAGTCAAACGAATTTAAAGAAATTGTTTATCAAACTTGGCGGTAAACAGAACTATAGCATTCTTACACCGCGGTAATTGAAGCCTACTGCTCCATGATATGTGGTAACTTTGAAATTAATAACAACCCTTTTCTAATGCCCGGTCTTTCCATAAAAATCAACACAAAATGATAGCTTTCTCGTTTGAACATGAACTTAAACTGAAATGCTGAGAGAAGATTATGAGTACGATCTTAAATCCGCTTGAAAAAGAGGTTGACAACGATTGAATCTGAAAAGGCTGATGTTTTCAAATATGTAAGAATCTACTTAATCGAAGAGTGTGTGTCTAAAGAATGTTACAAGTCATATTTGCCTTCTCTGTCTGATTTAAATGCTATGCTGAATTACAAAGCTTGTATCTACATAAAGTCAAAGAATGAATGTCATTCTACAAAAAGCTATTCGAACCAAACTGAACTCTGTTAATAACGAAGTTCATAAATATCTTTTAAAGAGTTTTGCAAAACTGTGAATAAAACACCGAGTTTCTCTTGAACTTTCTTACAACATTGTAAAGAATAGATGAAAACAACCCAGTTTACAAAGAAAAAAGCGTTCAAATGTATTTCGCGAAAGAACGTGAACAATATCATGAAATACAAGATTTGGAAAACGCAAATGCAAGAGCAAGAACATGTTTATAAATGATTAAAGAAAACTCATACTGTAACAACAGAAAGTCCTGTGGAAACACAGTTTGATAAACCATCTGTTGTTCGATCAACCAAATGACTCAACGGATTCCAACCCATCATTATTAGGAAAACCGACTCCTTTTTCTAATTCTCCTGAAATGAGAATTTTTTCAAACAAAAATCGCTATAAGTAAAGACCTAATTGTCTGATAGTTTGGTTAAACAAGTCACTCAACAAATATTTTGCCTCAAATTAGAAAACAAGCAGAAATAGCACTCGAAAGTGCATAAAATCAAGAATAGGTGATAAATTGCCACTAACCACACACGAAAACAAAACACCAATGGCCTCAGAGCTTGCTATGATACTAATCCTCACGTGTCTAAAATCTACAGGATAAATCAAACTACTAATGTTAGCAGGCCACAGCTCAAGTGCTATCAAGTAAAGATAAGGGGTCGAATCCAAACATAGTCAATTGGCAGTTTAAAAAGTAAGGAGAGTAAAGACACACATAGGATTTTCCTATATTTTCTAAGAGAAAACAAAGTCTGTAACTCTCGTGTAATTACAGTTCATATTCCGAACTTCGACTGTGAATCTGTTGGTGATGAATGTGGAAAAGTGTGTATGAATTCTAATCATATCTTGTTTTCTAGATACTTAAATACGGAATGCTAGAACTAAGAAGCCTAATTGTAGTGCCAATTCTTGCAAGAAAACCTATACGTTTGTTCGAGAGAAAACGAACAAATCTTTTGCAACACCGACAAGAGAAAACTGTAAGCATCAGATACCCACCACTATTCAGAAATCCAAAGTTAGCCATAAGGAGTAGTATGAAATACAAATCAGGAAGAGGAAATGAGTAGATAGCTTAAGATATGTCCATCAATATAAATGACACAAAACCTCTTAGGACCAAAAAGATATGGATGCCTAAATCAGAAGAGGATGTTAACAACAAATTAGTCCTGACTATAACAATGTCTCTAGGATTACTAATTGGTCTTGAAGATATGGCAGAATGTCCTTAAGGAGATACATATGTGGGTCCGAATTGGTTGGTGTGTCCATGCGTGAGCACGACTAAATCTCTTACAGGGGAAGATGATACGGGGGAGAGGCTCGAGTCGCTAGTTCAATGGGATGTAAGATCTGGCTGGATGTGAGCAGAATCAACAAGTTACGGCATTCACGATGCTGGTGAGTGTGGTATAAGGGTAGTTGTGTAGAGAAATTTTCTTAGATACTAAGTTCATTGGAAATGATCAATTCTCCAATTCTTGTTATGAGATTTAATCATGGAATGTCACGATCAAACCGGGTTTATTATTCCAAGGCCTCAATCACAATCTTTTCTTTTTCCTTCCTCGTTGGTATCAATTCGAGTTAAGGGCTGATTTGGGAGGTTGCTTTCCAGGAAATCCTCTTTTTTGAAAGATCTTCAGGGAATGTATTTTACAGAACTTGGTAAAGCGTGGATCTGATTTCTATACTATATCTCTTCAATAAACAAATTGATCCACTCCAATCTGTTTTCATTTGCTAAAGCTATTTCACCCACTCAGAATGTATGCATCGAAACTTTCTCTATCTTAAATTTCGGATTACATCACCTTACTCGCAAAGAAAGATTATTGTGACAGGCTTACCTAAGTTGAAGTAATGTCGCAAGATCAACTTTGTTCGTACTTGTGAAATGAGTAAAGAAAAAGAAGCTCATTTAATCAAAAGTTTTCCAATGTGTCTAAAGGAAAGGATGAATTTGCTTCACATGGACTTGTTGTCCAATGCTGGTTGCAACAAAAATTGAAGAAATATATTCTGGTGATTGTTATGCTATTCAAGATACACTTGACTCTTTTTCTACGATCCACGATGAAACACCAGAAGTTCACAAGATTGCGTGGTGAGCGTGCTGACGATGTGGGAGGAGACAGGCGCGGGCGTGCAGACGAAGCGCACGTGGTAGAGATTGATAGAGTGTCCGTAGTGACAGAGGCACAGAGTTCTTGAACAAGACACACCATCTTATTTCCAAGAAGAGATGCATTGAACATGCAGATTCCACTACCGTGAACACCTAACAAACGCGTTTCGAAAGACAGAACCGTACTCTTGTTGAGGCTGCTCGAACGATGCTTTCAGCTTCTAAGCTTCCATTATCATTTTGGGCTGAAGCAGTTGCAACCGCATGCTATACTCAGAACAGATCAATCATCATATCGACTCATGGAAAGACGGCGTATCACATCATTAATGACAGGAAACCTTCAATAAAACATCTTCACATCTTTGGTTGCATTTGTTACATAACTAGAGATGGGGAAAATTTGGATAAGATGAAAGAAAAAGGGGATCCATGTGTCATGGTGGGATATTCTACTCAGTCGAAGGGATATCGTGTTTACAACAAGAGAACACGCTTAATAGTTGAGTCCATTCATATCAAGTTTGATGAAATCAAAGAAATGATGTCTGATCACAACAGTTCAGACCTCGCACCACAACGACAAGAGATGTCTGTTGAAAATGTCTCTTCAGGCCTCGTTCCTCAAGGACAAAAGGCGTCAGATTATGACAACTCTGACCCCGTGCCCCCAAGACAAAATGTTGTTCCTACAGCAGAGAAGATAGATTCGTCACAACAAGGGTTGGAATTTCTCTTCAGTCCTTTACTTGAAGAATATTACAATCCAGCACACGGTCTCGCTGAGGACAACAACAATGATCAAGCACCGAATGCATCATTTCAAGAAGATGAATTTATCAATCCTTTTTGTACACGGGTACAAGAAATTGGTGAGTCTTCCTCACGCAACATTGATAATACTGATGTGCATTCATTTCAACCACAAAGTCATGATTACCGATGGACCAGAGATCATCCATTAGAACAAGTTCGTGGAAATCCAACCATGCCAGTTCAAACAAGACGACAGCTTGCCACAGATCCTGAAATGTATATGTTCACGCTCACGGTGAGTATTGTTGAACCGAAGAACATTAAAGAGGCAATGGTTGATTCTGCATGGATCAAAGCAATGCAGGATGAACTTCATCAGTTCGACAGACTAAAAGTCTGGGAACTAGTCGACAAGCTAAAGTGGTTATGGAAGAACAAAAAGGATGAAGATCAGACTGTAATTCGCAACAAAGCACGACTTGTAGCTAAAGGTTATGCTCAGGAAGAGGGTATTGATTTCGAAGAATCATTTGCACCAGTTGCTCGCTTGAAGCAGTTCGGATTTTCGTTGCCCTACATGCAGCACACAGTCTTTCCATCTATCTGATGGACGTAAAAACGACATTTCTTAATGGTCCCCGAAAGGAGGAGGTTTATGTTGCTCAGCCAGAAGGGTTCATTATCCAGATCATCCATAAAATGTCTACCATCTAGGATAGCTTTTGTATGGATTAAAGCAAGCTCCAAGAACCTGGTATGATAAACTTCCAACCTTCTTGATGTCCAAAGGCTTACTAAAAGGTACAATTTGACCCAACTTATGCATGAGAAATATACGGGGAGGAATATTTTTACTTGTGCAGATTTAACGTTGAGACATAATTTTTGGTCTACACCCTAAATATTCAAAAAGATTTGAAAGAAGTTAAATGCACATTAGTTTGAAATGTCCTTACTGGGGATAGAAGTTCTTTTTAGACCTATACAATCACCAGTCCCCTAAAGTACTTTTATCAATCAGGCCAAGTACCTTTAAAATTTCTAAAAAAGCATAAAATGGATAGAATTGTCACTCCCTTGGACACCGTTGGGCTACTAATCCTAAAACCTAGATGTATATTTGAGTAGAGAACCCGTAGACCAAAATGAATTAACGTAAGTCAAATCGGTCACTCATGTATTTACATCTAGTAGACCAGACTTAGTGCAATGCATAATGCTATTGTTGGCACGTTATCCAAGGACGACCACACAAAAGCATCTCAAGGAGGTCAAAAGAATCTTTAAATACCTAAAGGGTACCATTAACCTGGGACTCTGATATCCAAAGAGGACCTGGCTTTGAACAACTGCATTTTCAGATCGCAAGATCATACCGGATGCATGATACTCGTAAAAGCACTTTTGGAGGATACAGTTACTGTGGTGATAAGCTAGTAAATTGATGTTCAAAGAAACAAAACTCTCACTGGCGATGACCTTAGCAAAGGCAAGGACGCGGACGTTATCTCAAGTTTGCTCAAGTAATGTGGACCGAGGACACAACATACCAGATTATGGCTTCAACTAGCAACAAAATACCGTGTAAACTGCGACTCTCCGTTCATGCCATAGCAATATCATGCTACCCTGGTACAGCATTTCCGCGAACAAAGCACATCCATACTCGTAAGCATTCATAAAGGAACAGGTTGAAAATGTATATTTGAACTAATTTTGTCAGAACTGAATACCATTACTGACATGTCCCCTATGAAAGCCCTTCTTGAGACCGGATTTTAAGTATCATTCAGAAGGATTGGTATGAGACTGTTTGACTCCAGCGGATCTGGTGGTTCCTGACAAATGAGACTTCTTGATATCATCATCAAACATCACCATGTACATATTTTTGAGACAAGCAAAAACTACAAAAATATAAACTTCAAAAAGAAAATACAAAATCCAAAAATAGAAAATTTTCCAAAAAGGTTCTTCCTCCGACATGTCTCTTGGAATCTGATAACACTTACGTGCTTAGAATTGTCGATTAACATTGACACGGGTGTGTAAATAAGTTCGAGTGAGAGTGCAAATAGTTTCAAATAGTCATTTCTAATTTTCCTAATGGCTTATGTGCAAATATCAGTACATAACCCGACTTCCAAATAAAAGGAAGGTTTATACTTACTCACAACATGAAAAATTAACGTTTCCTTCTTCTCGTCTTAGAGCTATTCTACAAAGACATTCATGTTTTTAGCTTAAGAAATAAGAAGTGTACGTTTCAGTACGCTACCCTTACCGTTAGAAGAGAATCCTCTCTAACATATTGTTTTTCAAAATGTTTTGAATAAACGATTTTTTCAAGAATTTCTCCAATGACAATTTCATAATCTTTAAAATTGTGTGTTTCAAACACGCCAACCCTCACAATATTTTCAAAACAAGAACAATTTCTCAATTGGTCCTATTTTTGAGGGGGAGTTTTTAGAAAAAAAAAAGTTTTAAAATGTTCTTGGATACTCAATCAACGACAATTCATATGTATTCGAAAACAGAATCAAAATGTCCAAAACATCAGCCTGATAATATTTTCTCCCGACGAATTTTCAAGACATATGTTAATCAACAAAGGTATTTTAAAAAAACTAAGTGTTTATCATTTAAAATAAGGGGAAAGATGTAATATTAAAATTGATCTATTCACTCAATTGCTGAAAGTAAGAAAGTTTTATGGTTCGATCTTATACCCAACAACATCTTAATTTCATGACGATTCTGAAGTCATAAGGTGGTTTAGGTTTAGGATCAATCCAATATCCCAATCCAAAACCGAGATCACCCTAGATAATCCAAAGTTAGAATAGCAGTCCGTTGGTATGATTGAGATGAATGTATATGGGAATAATCCGACTAGATTGAAGCTAACACTGACAAAAGCACAACAAGGTGTTAGTAATGACGTCCTGGTAAGCATTGAAGGCGTTGAAGAATGAAAAAGAAATGTATGGATAAAGGGTCTAAAGAAAGAAGCCCTCCACACAACTTAAGGCAGAAACCGGGTCAATACATATGCTGTCAGAATCACAAGTTGATTGCTGACATTGAAAACGACATCATGACCCAGTGATGCAATGCACAACCCTTCCCAGCCATTCGGGTTTCTCTCACATAAACTTGTCTCATTTGTCACAGAGAATACACACTTATCTATCTGACATCTACTGCGAGATCATTGATATGAATAGGTGGCAAGCTGCTCAATGCCTCCGATAATAAAACCAAAATGCACGTAATCGAGTCCTAAGCCAAGAGATCAATAAAAATCTCATTAGAACACATTCCATTTCAAACACTTGTTGAAACAGCATCAAGTTTACATGCTGTTAAACAAGTTGTCCTACGCAATATCCTTGTGATATTTCCCAGATCACATCGAGTGATACTATAAGTATTCACAATGAAGATGGAAATCCTGCTTGAGTCAGCATCAAACAAGCTCTTGGTAGGTGACTTGCGAGATTCTATATGAATCAAACTTGTGACAACTGGATATCGATTTGGTCCAGTAAATGAATTGACGGTTGATGAATTTTATAAAAACTTAAAACTCGCGATGCGGTTACAAAAAACCTGTTTACCAGTAACTACGTCAGATTGTTTTCAAATCAATTTCTCGATTAACACTAACTAAACGCTGCAGTTAAAACATGGTGACATAGCCCAATCAACCAAAGTCGTTTCATTACCTACATATTCATAGCTCATCCCCTACAACGACAACTATCATGAAAGCTCAAGAATTAAAGACACCGAGACTTCCTCCGCAAACTCTGATTTGAAGCTTTTAAGATTAGGCATAATATACAGCATCCTGTAGGTAAAAAGACACACAGAGTCGCAAGATGGCAAAGACGATAAAGACAATGACAAAAGGCGACAATGTCCAGATCAACAAAGCATGAAGGTACAAACCTACAACTATAACAAAAGAAAGATAAGAAACACATGAGCTTTCACGACAAAAGCATTCTCATTTATCCCTCATGAAGGGGAGTTCAACAATGACTTACTTCGAGGAGATTGTTAGCCTCAAATATAAGCCCCGAACAAGGAAGTATTTGTTCATTACGTGTACGAGTACACGTCATTAATTAGTGTAATGTTGTAAAAGAAATAATCTCTGGAAACGGGCTCGAAATTAATCTAATATATATAAATTTTCGGTTTAATCCCAAGCAAAAACCCAGCCCGGTCCAAGTTAAATATCCCGCGCGTTAGTTTAACGCGACGGGGTATATAACTCTTTCTATTTAGAAAAGAGTTAGTTGTTAAAATAATATCTTTTCCTTTTCCAAAACTCTCCCATCTCTCTCTCGTCCCATCGGATCTCTCTCTCATTCTTACATTCTCTCTCTACAAAAACAACTCACTCTCTTTATCTCTTTTCTAGTTTGATTCGTGGTTCATTATATGAAGTGAAGTGATTACGGGATCCTATACTATACGACTTTGTATATTTTTCTAGATAGATGTGTTGGTATTGATTCCTTTATCTTTATGCCCTAGGACCTCCTTTTATACACCAAGGAGTCCTAGTCGATTTACAATATATTCCTAAGACTTAGAATATTCTATATGATCTATTCTATAAATAACTAATACTTATCACGTAAGTAATCTTGATCTCTAAACAATCTTTATCCTTTCTTCTGTCTTTATCCTTTCTCTAGCAGTAGAAACTCTTTCAACAGTCTTAATCTTTAAGTAGTAGTAACTTATACACCAGTAGCATTAACTGTGTATAAGCAATAGTAACTACTTAGAATATTTTCTTTAATCTTCACCAGCAGTACTAACTTTACACTAGTAGTACTAATATATACTAACAGTAGTAACTATGAACTAGGAGTACTAACTTTATACTAGCAGCACTAACTACTTAGCATATTTTTTATTAAAGTTAATGAACATCACTAACTTTAGCTTAGCAGCAGTAACATAAACCTTAGCAGCAGTACATAAGATCATCAAGAAGTCTTTTAATCCTAACAATCCTCCCCTAAACTTGATATTTACCTCTAAAATCATCAAGTTTCTTCATTGAAAGCTTCATTAATCACCAAGAGGATGCTTCCAAACACTTCATGTCGTAGGTGCCATGATTCGTCTAGATCACAAAAGACAAAACATGAGGTTATATGACAGAATATAATAATGTATAGATGAGGTAATCAACATAATAGAGGTATATAGTACAAAATAACACATCCATTTCATTCATAACTTTGAAAATTTTACATGAATTAGTTATCGGAGTACACATAATACAATACAAAAGATCTAAGGCTATGCTAGCGGGGAAAACCCCTAATATTTAACATGCCTGTACAATGACCTAGCAAGATACAAATAACATAAATCACTAGATGTGACTGTCAGCATCCCCAGAAGCATCCTGGTGATCTGGAATCCTAGCCTTTGGCCCTGAATGTCTAGCCCTCCTCTGCTGCCCTAGCAATGCTAACAACTCAGCCTGTATGTCCCTCATCTCTAGCCTCATGACTCTAATGACTCGGAGAGTCTCTACCATCTGGTCCTGACGTCTACGGTCAGTCTCTCGATGTACTGCTAACTCAGCCTGCGGCATCTGAAAGCGAGTCTTATGTACTTGATGATGTGTCTGAATGAGAGTACTCTACAGCTGTAGCTGTGTCTGATGAGCCTGGAGATGGGTCTCGTGTGCATACACATGATCACGATGGGTCTAAAGCTCCTGATGAGTCGCCTGACTCAATCCTATCGAGTGACCCTAAGCCTCTCGGGAAGCATAGGCCTCCTCCTCCACCATCCATACAGTCTCCTGGAGAGTCATCCTATCCCCCATAAGTAGATCGACCCGCTGTGAGTCCATATCAACTCGCTATGATATACGAGACCTACTATCTTGAGCATCCTCTAGTAAAGCCTAAAAGTCTTGTGTATCATGCTCGTAGAGCTCAGCAAGCTCTTTAACCCTAGTGTTGACCTCTCCCACGGTCATAGGTGTTATCTCTAGAACTGCCTCTGTTGGATCTACCCAAGTATCCCTAATCCCATACCCGACATCTCTAATCCCCTGTCGCCTCTCTTCAGCATCTACCGTGCTGACAAACCCATAATCTATCCCTTGACCTCTGGTAGGTCTAGCAGTGGAACTTTCCCCGACCTCGTATCTAGAGCCTAGAGTAGACAAATACAACCTCTTGCGGGGAGGCTGCTCAGACTCGGGAATGTCATCCCTATGGTCAACAGGTGGTGGTATGTATAGAGATGACGGTAGTGGTGGTAGTGGAGGTAATGGTAATGCGGCAGTAACTACATCAATAAGGGCCTGAGTGGATGCTATCCTGAGTGTCTAGATTTGGGTTGGGTAACCAGATGATGGTAGTAAAGGTGATGAATGTGCAGGTGGGTCCATGCACCTAGCAAGGCACTCCCCTGCAGAGGGTGGTGATAGTAAGATAGGTGGTGATGGTGATGGAGTAGTCATGGCTAGAAGTCTCTCAACCTCAGCCTCTGGTGGAAGGGATATGGGAATCTGAGGCCGAACGGTAATCCTAGCCCTAATAGTAATGTCAGTGGAGGGTGGTGGTATAATAGGTTATGTTCCCTCAGGTGGGAAAACAGGCTCATCAACAGGTATAACCATAGTAGAGTCGGCCGGAGCTAAGTGCTCCTCCTCCTCCTTGTCCTCGTCCTCATCCTCCTTATCCTCATCCTCACCATCAGTGTCATCCCTAGATGAATCGCCGTCATCAGCATCTCTATCATTTCCCCCATCTATAGGATAGTCAACCAGACCATCCTCTATCTCATCATCCTCGTACTCCTCTGGATCCTCCTCGGGATCCGACTCAGTAATATATATAGGTGACTCAGCAGTAGGTGAATCAACATGAGGTAATGGCTGTTCCTCAGCTAGAAACTAATGCTCATCCTCCAATGGTATATTCTTAGGGTATATAGGCTCTGGTACGTAGTCAGGATCATGTGCCTGTACGAACATAGGCTCATGTTCATCCTCGTCCTGAGGAACTGGCAGTGTTTGTAGATCCTTTGGACCTGGTATGTAATCTGGTGATGGTGGGGCTACTGGCTATATCGGGAGTCTATCGTATCCTAATACGATGACCCGTGGAATGCCTCCTTCAGATACCTCCTCATTATCGGCTCCCCAGAAGGCTCTGCCGAGCTCAGAGTCGATGTAAACGGAAGTGTAGGTAACAGCAGATGTCATAGAAGACATGATTACTGCAAAAAGCAAAATAACTTATATAAGTATTACTTATAGGAAAGATAGGTATGATATGTTCGTAAGCTTTAATAATAAAAGTCTTATAGTAATATATGTAATATCATTTATATACATGTATATTAATCATGTAAGCACTTAGTACCCTACTAATGTTAAAACAATGCATGTCATGTAAGCATATATATGTTAGATGTAAACAAGTAATGCATGTATGTCCCATACAAACCCCGTTTGTAAATCAAGTGTTTGAAAATGGTTATAGTCCAGACAAAACTTTTGACCTGGTTCTCTATAACCTTGGATCTGGTACCAATCTGTAACACCCTCAAATCTGAGTACACAGTCGAATGTTTGAATATCCGAGGGCGTTACATTTATGGTTCAATAGCACAAGATCTGAGAATGACTACTAAATGTGTCGTTTGAAAAAGATACATTGGATTAACAAAATACTTGTTCGTTACATAAGCCCATGGCTTCAAATTGTTCAACAATATAAATAAAGATTCTGGTTTATAACAATTTCCCCCAAAATGTAATAAGACCCCAAATCTTAAGTGTTGACTCTTCAATTATTGACTTCCAATGTATCATCGCACCTCGTGCCTTATTGACCTGAAAAACATGCTTAAAACGTCAATAGTAGGACCGCAAGATTTCCAAATGTATGATTAAGCAACAGATGCAAACATCATAAAAAGTAATTACGTTTTCCTTAGCTCATGACACCATGGCTCGACGTATATGAATGCAAATAAATTTTCCAACAAGTGTCCGTGAATGATGTCCTAACCCTGCAACATCCCAAATCCAACATGGTATGCGTTCGTTCCTGGTGATAGCTAGTCACCAGAACGGGGATTGTCAATCCCTAATAGATCTATCCATAACATTCGCGCCCACATAATGTAATTCCCAATCACATCTATGCAATTAACAGTTCATGATCATGGACATAATGGGTTATGGTAACTCAGGCAAACACGTAATCATGGTATAAAATGTACACTTGCGTCCAATTTGTAAAACAAAGCATGTTCTCACCCCAAGGATGTAAATCATTTAAATAATTGTAAAACACGGGGCTATGAACTCACCTTAGTAAGTAGTCCTCTGATTGATATTATATATCCAAGCCGGTAGTGAATCACACCGTCAATTACCTAAGTAAATACGGTCAGGTCTTAGTCTACATATTTAGGCTAACGACTCAATGTATAAACTATAATAACTTTCCAGTTTATATATACTGTTATCACTTATGTGGTGGTGTACACGTTTATTGTATTTGTTTTCCTCGTTTGCCCTTGGGAAGGTGTACGACTATATACTTTTATGTTTACTAGGTGTTTAAGTATTAAAAATAAATACACCTATCTCGACTTGCGTAGTCCGATACCATAATTGACTTTAGTTATATAAGTATCTGTATTATATCTCGACTTGTCCGATACCATAAGTGTTTATTTAATTCACTTAATTATATAAAATACCCTTAGGTTTTCATTATTGGCAAAAACAATCCTTATAGTTTAAATTAAAATATTACCGTTTACACCCCTGAGTTTCCATATTGATACGTTTAGTCCTTCTATTTTACAAAAATTACATTTTTAGGTTCCTATAAGTTCCAAAAAGTCCCTTAAAAAACAATATTATTTACACACTAGCAGTATTTACAACATGCTAGTAGTACTAACTCTGCTAGCAGTACTAACTTCTGCTAGCAGTACTAACCCTGCTAGCAGTATTAACAATATACTAGAAGTACTAACTCCTTAAGCCTGGCAGTATCAACTTCTAATTTATCTCGTATCATACAATCGATTAGTGAGTTACAAATTTGTTAGAGTTTATTTGAGCTCGTATTGAACACAAGAAAATTCAGGAATGTCAAAAATAGTATTATTAATACTCTAGCAGTATTATTAATACTCTATCAGTATTAACAATATACTAGCAGTACTAACTCTGCTAGCAGTACTAACTTCTTAAGCCTGGCAGTATTAACTTCTGCTAGCAGTACTAACCCTGCTAGCAGTACTAACTTCTTTCGATATATCCCAAACAACCCTAGTTCGCATATACTATAGTGTACACATCCTTTATTGAGCAAAACGAGTTGTTAAGTATTATGATACGTGACATGAAAGTGTTTCCGTTTCCAAACGAGTTATCAAACCTCTCGGTTAAGTATTTTACGTGTGCATGTCATAATTAAACATTCATGCTTATACACAAGATCTTTGTTACGTGCCTTATGGATTTTGGTTCACCACACAAGTCTATATATGTTGTATATTGTAAGACGTGGACATGGGTTGTGTCATGCTAGGCACGACCCATGTTTAGCTTGTTAACACATAATAACCGTGCCTTATGACACATGAAGCAAACATGAAACTTGAATATGAACGTAGGCTAAGACACTTATAAGGGTCCTAGCTTCTTGAACGTGTGTGTCGTGTAGTCGTGTGGAAACTCGACTTGTATACCCCAAGCCTTAGTTTAAACCGAATCTTTCTTGCTTTCAAACCCTTAAACGTATAACCTTAGCTTGATGATTACTAGTGTGATGTCGTGTTTGTGTGGATAGTGTCTCGGCTGTGGTGACCCGAAACAAATAGAGCAAAGTAGAGAGTGTTTCGTGTATGTGTGGGTTGCAAGAGTGTAATATGGTGAGGTTGTGTGAGTATTTATAGGCAAATACTTGGTTACATGTTTCTAGTTACACAAACAAACCAAACCGATCCAAGCCCTAGTGGTTTTGAAGTTTTCTAGTTAACTACACCTTGTTTTGTTAAACCACACAAGTACACCTCTTAATTAGAGGATATTTGTACAAGATTGAGCTAGATTATGAAATCTTATGGATTTGTGTGTTGGATCATGTTTAACCGCGGCATAGGGCAAAGGAGAACCAAAATGGTTATTAACCATTATGTATTTGGCTAGTAGGGAACATTTAGGACAAGTATTAATTAAACCAAGGATGTACTAGTACTTGTAAGGATCATTAGGAGATTTTTAAGGATTTTCTAGGTGCTTTTGTGTGTATAACCGGCCCCTAGTGGGTTTTACACAAGAATTGATTTAATTTAAATGTTGAGGTAATAAAAGTGGGTATTGGTTTGAGTCTAGGTAAGTCTAGGTATTTCCGGGGTGTGTCCAAATGTATTTTATTGCGAAACGTAACCCTTTTACGTGACCAATAAAAATAAAATACGCAAAGTACATAATTATCTTCTTAATAATAATTTGCTACTTGGTTGATGCAACCCTTAATTTATTTGACGACCGTTTACATTAATTGATTATTTCTAGTCTACGCAATTAAACTTAAAAGTAATTATTAAAAGTAAACGCGTATCGGACTAAAATAAATAGTGACTAATAATAGGAGTCGTAAAATGACCTGAAATTGAGAAATGTTACAGTCTCCACCCGTTAAAAGAGCTTTGTCCTCAAAGCTTAAGACCTTGTAGTGGATGACGAAGCCCGGTTTGTGAAGAGTTGTGGGTATTTTTGTTTGAACGAATCTTCACGTTCCCAGGTGAACTCAGGGCCCCGCCTAGAGTTCCAGCGAACCTTAACCAATGGTATCCGGCTTCGCTTCAATCGTTTGATCTCCCGTTCCATAATTTCAACGGGCTCTTCCACAAACTGGAGCTTATCGTCAACATGAATTCCTTCTAACGGCATGACTAATGGTTCGTCAGCGTAACATTTCTTCAGATTAGACACATGGAAAGTATGGTGAACTCTGCTCAACTCTTGAGGAAGTTCCAGCCTGTAGGCAACTTTCCCAACTTTTGCTAACACCTTGAAAGGTCCGACATATCTCGGGTTCAGCTTGCCCCGCTTACCGAACCGTACGACTCCTTTCCAAGGTGAGACCTTGAGCATAACTCTGTCCCCAATCTCGAACTCCATCGGCTTTCGTTTCCGATCAGCGTAGCTCTTTTGTCGATCTCTAAACTCACTTGGCTCCTGAACAACCACCCCTCTATCCTTGGGTCTTGTAGTTGTTGCTGTTGTAGCAGCAGTAGTAACAACTTTAGGCTTAGCTACTTTAATCTATATAAGTGTCTAAGCCAAAGTGATTTCCTCATTTGTTGTAGGAACAACACTATCATCACCAGCAATAGTAACTGCTTCACCAGCTGAGTTACTTCTTCAGTATTAGTTACTCTGTTCATATTTCCCATCAACCTTAGCTTCCACACTGCATATCAACATCATCCAAAATCTAGTATCAAATATCATGTATTCATTTGCCTATACCTTGAGTTTCATCAACTAAAGTTACCTCAACATCAACATCAATATCTGCAATACTCCTCCCCTGTTTGGATGCATCTTCAGGAACACCCAAACTCTCCTGGTCTTTAGAGGACTCAACTCTCTGAGACATACCAACTTTCCTGAGTCTTTTCAAACCTGTAGGTCTTGATATTTTCCTCCTTTCTAACCTCTAGATTCTCTTCTTCAAAGCAGCAATCTCCTTAGCTTGAGCATCCTTTGCCTTTTGTAAATCAAGAACCTGTGTTTGCAATTTGGTACATAAAACCATCAACTCTGTTAGTTGCATGCTATCCTCACCACTAGGTTGTGGATCATTAGAAGGTGTTGGTACACTCTCCTCATGCTCTGCCTCATCTTGAGGAACCTCTGCCTCCTGTCTCTGAGCCTTCTTAGATGGTTTAATCTTTTTGGAATTGGGAAGATGAGATGGTGATCAATAATGGGTATTGAGTGGGAATCAGTGGTTGATCTGAATCCTCAACCTATTCTTCAAACAGGTTAAACCATAATTGGTATCATATAAAAGGGTGTTATTTCCTAGAGAAATCCTTTCCAGCCTTCTTTATATTGGCAAAAACTTCCTTTGTATGAAAGGGATTTATAAAAATCTTCTTTGTGAGCTTCAAAATATTACCCAATTGTTTAATTAATTGAAAACTTGATGAAAAAACGTGGATACATAAAGGAATTGGACTCCTTCATTCCAAGTGTTTCACCATTGGCATTCATAGATAACTTAGACAGATTACAACTTTTGATTATGTTGCCAAACATTATGACAATAGATGCCATAGAACTACTGACTCATTCCATGTAGTGGATTTAGCACTTAAGCATTAAGTAATTGTATGAATGAAATACTTCCACTGTGGAGAGAAAAAGGCTTTATAAAAAGTAAGCTTTTGAGAAGGCTTTTCATACCCTATATACGCCAATTCTTCAAAGATAGTAGAAGTTAGAAGACAATCAGTACTTCTGCTAATCATCCAAGTGAAGAATCTCTCCTATGCTTGACTCCGTAAACAAAACCCTCTTCTTATCAACTTAGGGCTTTGTATCTGTCGTACTCCACTAACTGTTTGTACCTTAACAGTTGCCTAAAATTGTTCAATGCAAGATGTGTAGATTACAGGATTGACTGTTAAAGCATATGAAACAGAACTTGCTTTCAGGAAATCAATTATCTCTGCAAACCCATCACTTTCTTTGGGTTTTTCTAAGAACGCGACCACATTGTGTGTTTCAGCAAACTTAGGGCTTGACATAATGATGGATTTGATGATCAAAGATGAAAATTGAATTAGGGTTTATGGTTGGAGAGCGTTTGAATAAGTGAAATCAAATAAAGAAGTAAATTAAACCCTTAATATAAGTATTTATAGAATCACCCTCAATAGCAGAAACTTGAACTGGCAGCATTAACATACGCTTAACAGCAGAAACCAATATGGACAGTACTAATTTAAGCCTAACAGCATTAACTTAAGCTTAGCAGCATTAAGTAGAAACTGAGCAGCATTAAAAAGAATACACCAGTAATCATCCAATTTTCATTCCAATAAGCAACTTTCACCATCAAATTTGATTCACACACACTCTCTTTCTGTTTTTATGCTCACAACATCTCTCAATTCTTTTTGCTCACATAATCACTCATTTCTGTTTTTATACACACATCTCTCTTTCTATTTTTAAGATTAACAAAATCTCTCATTTATTTTGGCTTTACCAACGACACTCTTTCTGTTTTTATAATGAACGTTGGTGTACCAAATTTCGTCAAATTCCATCGTGTGTTTCATACTGTCTCACACTTCCAAGTGTGGTATAACTCTTGAGAGAGGTGGATCAATGGACTGTATAGATGTAATCTCAAACCTAGTTTGAGCATTCACATCCCCCAATATGGTATCTTGGCACCTGGGACCACTACCTGAATCAATTCCCTAAGAAGTTGATTCATTAAGTGTTGCCATGGATTGGGTCTTATTTGATGTTACCACTGTCCTGCTCTGCTTCTAAGCTAGAAGCAGTAGTGGCAGCCCTTTCCATTATGTCACCCAACTCCTTATGGACAGCCTCATCACCAACCTTTGTCAGGGGGACCACTAGACTGAGGTATCTTGGTGTCCCGACCTCTTTTGATATGCTTAGATGTGTTTTAATCCCTTTTGAACATACGTATGATATAACACATCCTTTCATCCATGCTTGTTGGTTGTAGAAATAAGGAACCTCCCCTCAAACAATGCCTCAAGTGATAAGAATTGGAAACAGTTACAACTTTGGTGCCCATGTCATCTTAACATCATTAACATTTGCTTGGCAGTAGTAATTTTCTGCCTAGCAGTATTAACTAAAGTCGAACAACATTAACTCTATCTTCAATAATTATGCAACAACATGCCTCTATTCATCACAAGTACACTAGAAAAGATTAGATAGACATGTTGGAATTCATGAGGATCCATATTTATGCATAACCCATGAATAAAAGTTAAACTTTGTGAACCAAGACCATTATCTTTCTTCAAAAAGGTGAAGCATTCAACATCTTGTATTCAACATGCTTTACCAGTCATGTGCCTTGAGCATCCACTGTCAACAAATCCTTTATCATCATGTTGTGGCTTGCCCTGCACAAAAGAATAAAGAAATTAGATTTCTTTTGGGACCCAAGCCATTACTGACTTGGATCTGCCCCGTGCATCAATGTAGTTATATATGTTCAAAGTGATTGATGTACTATTGGGTTTGATAGGTCTCCAAACCCAACATGCTGAAGGCTTAACAACATTGAACCTATTTGCCTTGGCAGCATTAACTGATGTTCTATTTTGCCTAGCAGTATTAACTCTAGGCCTGACAGTATTAATAGGTGTTCTGTATGACCTAGCAGTATTAATTCTGGGTCTAACAGTATTAACCTGATGATTAAAATTCCTGTTAGTTAATGCTGATTTCTTGTAAAAGGCTTAGACAGTAGTTTGTGTGATTTTGGAAAAATGAGTTTTTGGTCTAGCACAATGCTCTGTGGTTTTGGGTGGCTGTATTAAACTGACTTAGCAGTACTAAGAGGTTTTAGTCCAGTTCTTAGCAAAACTTCTCTTGGAGTTACATTTTTGTGGGTTCTATGGTGTGAGGTCTTGGCATAATAGTAATTATCCACCCTGTAGTAAAACAAGCCTTGTTATACATCACAAATTCACTACCTAGTTGATTGGACTTCTGACCATTCCAATTTCTCTGATTTCCTCTAGGCCTTAAATGATCTTATACATCTCTGCATTACCTAACTGACTTTTTTAAATGTTTTTTTATATTTTAGCGCTACGTTAAGCGTATAACAGTTTCTTTTCATGCTTAGTCATAGACTCATCGTGTTCTCATATATCTGACACCCAAGCCTCAATAATTGGAGCATCATTATTCTTATCTAACTTTCTTAGGTTCTACTTCACTAACATTCTTATTAGTGTTAGACCTACAACCTTCAACAAAGCTACTTTTGACCTGTGATTCTTGTTCTTTTACCAAAGACTTATTAGAATTTCTTAGGACTTATTCTGAGTCTTTTCACAAATATCATTAAAACTCTTTCTTCTATTCTCAGGTACCATAGCCTTTGAATTCAGGCTTTTGAATTAATCAAGACAGGATAAGACAGATCTAGTTTGTTAGGTCTATTTATAACATTAAAGGATGATTGGTGGAGGAAACTTGGTAATATTATCCCAAACCCTTTTTACTTTTCGTTAGTTATCAGATCTTTCTACAACTGTATCTAAGACTTTTGAGGCCTTATCAAATTTCTCAATTTTAAATTCAATGCCATCCTTTTCTTGCTTAAGTTTTTCAAACTCAGTTTTAAGCGTATTAATTTCATATTGTTTGATTCCTACATCTCTTATTAGGACAACAACTTCTTCACTAAAAAGAACCTCATTCTTCCTATATGTAACAAGTTGTGCTTCAACAATATCTAGTCCTCTTTTATAAGTAGATGCCTTAAATTTAGTTTGATTGAAGTTGTTTGCAAGCAGATCATCATATTGTTTCTTAGAGTTTCATTGTTATTACAGTCAAGTTTTAGGCATGTTCTTATCCAGGTATAACTTATGAGTTAAAAAAATGCAATTAGAGCCTTTGCTTGTCTGAACTTGTTCTTCTTGACATGTCACTCCAATCAAAACCTTTACACCATCAATAACCAACATGCCTTGGAAGTGTTTTGTGTTTCCTTGTTTCCTAGGTGTTGTCTTGATTTCTGAACTATCCTTCCTTGCTTCTTGGTTCTCTACACTCCCTGGCAAAGTGTCCAATCTTATGACAGTTGTACACTCCACCTTAGTTTTCATATACAGCAATATCATTACCAGTAATGAAAATCTTCTTGCCCTGTCTTCTAAAAGTACTTCTTTTCTCTCCACACTTAGCAAAGAAGTTGCCACTTCTCGATCCATTTGCTTCAAATCACCTTCATGAATTTGCTCTAAGTTCCTGATGTAGAAACATTGTTAGAACCATTCAGATTGTTCAACCATGAAAGCATACAACAGTATTATCATGAACTTGCTAGTGTAAATATATTGTCTAGCAGGTATTAACACTGGGTAGCAGCACTAACTTGTGAATAAGCAGTGGTCTAGCATCATTGGTATGGCTAAGTTAGGTGCAGTCATGAAGCAAGTTTTGACCACCATGGATGTACCAACCATTTTCTTTATCTTGTTGTTCTATAATTTTAAAATTGTTTATTCATCATCATCTATACTTATGTATCAAATCTCCGGACTTATTATCCAAACAACTACATGAGTATTCCACAATCACGTGATAAGCTGCTTTTAAAATTATAACGTTTAAAATCTTCTTGAGGGCAATGATCACAACCAGACGATAGCAAGCCTATGAACTATCTTCTGAAGCCTAAATAAATAGGTCAAGAGACTCTGCACTTGTTGCACTAAAAATTCTGCCATACTGTTGCTTCAAGAGAGTTTTTGAGTTTTCTTGGTACTGCATTACTTTTTATAAAACTCCCAAAAGCGTGTTCAATGGTAGCACAAAATGATTTTAGCATACTGGATACTGAACTGAGGTTAGCTGATGTCAATACTAGAAAGGGGGGTTATTTTTGATTTTTTTATTTTGCTCTACCTATGAGTACAAACCCTTAGATATTTTATATAAGCAACTATGACATCATTCCTTTGTCTTTGTCTTCTCTTCTGCAGTGGCAGAGTGTCTAGAATCTTTAAAGTTTGTTATCCCATTCTCCTCAGTTGTTTGAGATATTGAGACCTATGAATCACCATTTTCTATCACTTCCTAGAGTGCATAGTCTTGGATCTAGAAGTACTGCTTAATCCTTATAGCCCACATCTCATACTCCCCCAATTTGAGTATGTGAAGCTTTGCAGTAGGACCACTATTTGTAGATTCAAGCTCCATGTCTTCTAGATCAAAGTTTCTCAAACGAAGATTTGATACCCTTGTTGATCCAACACCTGCTCGATTCTTACCTTGTAAAGAGTATGTTACCTTGGATAAATCCAAAATAACAATAGTAGAAACTTTGTGTGTATATCAAAGAGTATGCGGAATCTACTCTTTAATATCTAGAAGATATATCAATGGAACAGTGAATATGAATGAACACACGATGTAACAAAACACTTCAATATTATTAATAATAATACGAGTACTCTATCTTAGTATACTTGGGTTACAACGTGAAGCTTACAAGACTCTTAATTCTCTGGATATGTGTATGTGTGTTTGTGAAGATAGATGTGATAGATGTGTTTATTGAGATGTTAGAGATATCAAAAACTAATGCCCTGAGCTCCTTTTATAGACTAAGGAGTCCTCTAGTCGGCTATTATATATTTCTAAGATATTCTCAATCTTTTCTAAACATTAAACGTAATCTTCTAAATAAATACATGTATATCTTGTACATAAATATCTCAACACTTATCTTCACACGTATTCTTGTTCTCCAAACAATCTTATCTCTTTAATTTGTCTTTATCCTCTCTTGACAGTAGAAAGTCTTCAAACATTCGTAATCTTTCCACACAGCTATCAATATTAACATAACGTATTTAATATTAGTACGTTAGCTGTACTAATATTACACTAACAATATAAACCTTTACTGCAGTCTTAACTTTTACTATAACAGCACTAACTACTTAGTTATTATTTTAGTCTTTAACACTGGCGTATTAACTTCCACTAACAGCTCCAGTTAGTCTACTAGTAGTTCACCTAGCCACCTCAAGTAGTAGTTGTAAGTAAGTTCCAGAGTTTTAGTAAACAAGTAGTAGTAGTTAGTCTAGAGTGTAGTATGTAGTCTAGTAAGTACAGTGAGTTAGTAGTTAGAGTAAGTAGATAGATTAGGTAAGTAATAAGTAGTTAAGTAGTAAGTTTTATGTAAGGGTGACAGTTAGTTGCAGGTAGTAAAAAGTAGTAGTCAGTTACGTCCCAAAGTAAGTAGAATAAAAGTAGTTTAGTTCTAGAAATCAAGTAGTAAGTAAGATAGTAGTTAGTAGTAAAGAAGTAGTATTTATATGCTATCAGTACTAAACTATTACTACAGTAGTAAATAGCAGTGGTACATTATAATCCTAGTTACTAACCACCTTTGCATATTTCCATTATGTACCTGAGCAGCAGTAACTTTTAAGAATCCATGAAGTCTTTTAAGACCCAACAATATTCTTCATAGTCGAAAAGATAAGCTTTCGTGCACAGTCATATGGCATAAGAGCAAACACTATTCCACCACTGCATGATCCTGTAATAAGATCTATGGCTTGCCCTGCATAAAAAAGTAAGAGAATAGTTATCTCTCATAGGGATCCAAGCCATTCAGACTTAGATGAATCCCTTTTTTTCAACTTTCTCAACCTTTTAGCATGAATGATCCATTGTCTTTGCGACACATTATCCAAGTAATTTCCCTTAGGGCTCTATACCAACCTTGACTTTTGTAAGGTCAGTATCAATCTTACCCGTACTGTATTAACTACTGATATATCTGTACCAGGCAGTAGTCAGATTTTGAATCCCAAAAGTTTTACCTTCTTGTTTTAAAGTCTTTAGGTTTAAAAGTTTGGTTTTGTTGTAGTAAGACCTATCGATAGGTGAATATGAGATATTGGTCTTACATTGTCAATTCTTGGGTAAATTAGTCTCATAGCACCACCAGTTTATGCTATTTTTGAGGCAAATGGTCTAACAGTACTAACGTGCGCCTAGTGTACTAACTGGCCAGCAGTACTAACTGCTTCTTTTCTTATTTTTTGTTTAACTGAAGTAATCAACACCTAGTTCTTGTTAGTACTCCTTGATGGGACCAAATGCTTTCTTAAATGAGGTATTTTGATCTTTTTGATGATTTAACCCTTTTCGTATTATCCCATACTGGTTTGTCCACCCTTAGACCATTATTGACCACAGTTTTCAGCTTAGGTTCTTGACTAATTTTGTCATGAAAATTACAATCTTTGATCAAATGGTCAGTACTTTTACAGACAAAGCAAGCTTTTATTTTCTTAAAACTAATTCCTTGTTTCTGAGAAGTTTGACCAATTTTATCAACTCTAGTTTTAATTGTTTGAGTCTCATTAGTCTTAACAGGACTAACTGTTTGCAAATTCAGACCATAATCCTCATCATCTGTAGTTCCTTTCCTCAATGATAAACTTATCTCTGTTAACTGATTCATAGACTGTCTTAGGTTTTTGAGTATTTGCTTCATTTGTTTTACCTACAATCTCACTTGTTTTAGTATTAAGATCAGTTGTTTTTGACTCAATTATTTTTTCCTAATGCATATTCATCTAAAATGCAAAGATATGTCAGCTCTTAGGGTTAGGAAGTCACTGTTTATAGAAGGAGGGAACAACTTGAAACCCATTAATTTAGAGAAACTATCATTTGCTGGTGTGTTTCTCTTCATCAACTTGATATGACATCAAAAACACTCAAAACAATCTCACTATTAGTTTCAAAATTGTTTCTCATTTCATACATTGTGTTCCATATTCTAAACCAGTTTTATCTCTAGCACTCATTTGACTATTGAGTAATTCATCTAGATTCTTGGATGATTCTTCCCATTTTTCTATCTTAAGTTTCAACTCATCTCTTTCCTTAACAACTTTTTCTAACTCTGTGTTAAGGTTGTTAATTTTTATTTCTCTACACTTAAGCTCATAGTTTTGAAACTCATATTTTTCTCCCCAAGCCAGTTCATTCTTTTCATGTCCAAGAATTCTAGATTCTAGAGATTCTAAAGCTAACTCATAACCCTGAATTTCTAGTCTGGCTCTGCTATGTTTTTCTCTTTCACTATCAAAATTCTTTTGAAGAGTTTTAAAAGATTCAAGACATTGTTTAGAACATTTTTATACCTCATTGTCAGAAGAACTTGATGAGCTTGAAGAAGAGATTGCCATTAAAGCATAGTTGACTGGTTCTATTTCAAAATCATTACTCCAGTCATATCCTCCTAGACCATCTTGAGCCACCAGTGCCTGTGATGAAGATTCATTTGTTGGTGCATTGCTCCTGCCATTGTCACCATAAGATCTTTTCCCTTGATTCCTTCCAGATCTGCATTCCCTAGCAAAATGCCCTTTTCTGTGACAGTTGTAGCACTCAATTTTTGATTTATCAAGTGAAACAGGTCATTTTTCTTTGAAATCCATGTTCCTTCCTGTCTTCTGAATGAATTTTCTCACTCTGACAGTCAACATAGCCACCTGCCATCTAAGATCCAATTCTTCCAAGTCATCTTCATCAATCTGCTGAAAATCTTCATTTTCAAGTTGAGGACTGGTTGTTGGTTGTGCAAAGAAAGAGCATGCTGCATCATGAGCACATGGGGTAGATGGAACTTGACTAATTCCACCAGCAGTACTAACCCCAAAATCTCCACTAGCAGTACTAACTTCATTAGTACTGCTAGTGTTCTCAGAGGAAAGAAATGCCAAGTTCTGAGAAGTAGAAGTGGAACTTGAAGACCTTTTCATCTCATCTTCGTAGACCCTAAGGTTGTTGTAGAGGTCATTAGTATCAATCTCTGGCTTATTTCTCATGATTAAATCAATTTTATTCCATGAAGGAGGAAGACTTCTTAGGAACTTCTGTTTGATATCTTCCTTTGATATTGGAGCACCATGAACCTCTAATTAACTTATGAGTTTTTAGAACCTATCATAAGCCTTGTCTAGACTTTCATTTGATGCAGTAGAAAAATTTTCAAACTGATGTTTTAGAACATTTTTCTGCATCTTCTTGGATTCTTCATTACCTCCAAACCTTGATTTGATTACTTTCCAGAGTGATTTAGCATCTGCAACATTGTGAAACTTGAGGAGGTATTCTTCAGGTATTGCTAAAAGCAAGATGCTCTTAACTCTTTCATGATTCCTTCTAGCAGCCAGTTGTTTGGCAGTCTTAGGAGCAAGAGGAGCAGATGTTTCTCCAGTTGGTGCAGGCTCTTCTTCTAGATCTCCATGGACAATAACATCCCATAGGTTATGGTCTGTGTGACAGATATATTGTCGCATTCTCATGCTCCAAATATCATATTCTCCCTTCCTGATGACAGGGATCTTCATTGCTATGATAGTGGGTGGAGGAATGTCTTGTTCTGCCATCTTAAAATTGAGTTCTTCTTATTCAGAGTTTCCACACAAGCTCTGATACCACTTGTTGGATCGTTTAATGAATAGATCTTAACCTTTAGCTTGTAAAGGGTTTGTTCCCTTAGATAATTCTAAAGCAACAATAATGAAACACTGATTTGAACACTATTGATTATGCAAAATCTAATCAATAATGCTAAGAAGAACAATATTGAATATCATAAAAGAATTTTTATATTAAACCTTGAATCTGCCTAGGTTACAAATTACAAGCTATGATTACTATTCGATCTCTATGATTTGTGTAGAACTATATCTACTAACTATGCCTAGGGTTCCTTTTATAGACTAAGGAAACCCTAATGGGCTTTACAAAACGAGTATAATGATCAATGCATATCTTTCCTAGTATCTATGCATATCTATAAACGGTACTTACTTTTTTTACTAACGGTATAAACTATCAGACCGTACTATCTATTTTGTACTGTCAGTAACAAAATTACAAACTAGCGTATTAACTAGTATATACTACACGGTTCTAAGTTAGGAATGCATAAATTCCCAACAATAGGTTCGCATACTAAGCACTGCAACAAGTATAAATTGATAACATAATCAACAATCCAACTGGATAAATTAAGCAGCGATATAAACAAACCAAACATTAAACTCTTCATAAAACATAGCTGATACCTGAAGGTATTCAGGTCGTTAGTCATTGTAAAATTACACACGGTTCATATATGAACGATTAAAGAAAAGGAACCTTAACCGAACACATATTTGGTTGCTCGAAGATTACAATAGTTTTCCTATGATCTTGAGGCTCTTTTCTGACCTTCTAATGCGCCTCTATTCGCTCTTTGGTCTAACATGGGTGATTTAGGGCTTCGCTGTATACATAAAACTGAGTTTAGATATTTTGTATTTATAGGAGTCTGGGAACACAGGTCGATACGTGTATCCGTGCGATGTGGGATACGACTTGGATAGCACGTGTACCAATAACGATACCGAAAACGCGTACCGAATTGATGCTACCTATTTTTTCCCGAGTACAAAAAGGGGGTACTGGTACCGTACTGAACGGGATTCGGGTACCGGTACCGGTTCCAGTATCGGGAAATCGGTACCTATCCGGTTCTTCTTGGTTTTTACTAAAGTGTATTAAAACTTTATTATTTATACCGATTTGTAGGTTTTGTTTTCTTTTGTTCATTGTAGACTTGTGGTTTGGTTTTCAGTTTAGCACTCTTGGTTTCAAAATTTCCTACACAAAAACATTATACACCAATTAGAAACTAATCATAAGCTAACATTAATTGATGAAACTTGGTAATTGTCGATGTGAGTAGCCCACTTATGATTAGTAACATAAAAATAACAAAAAAGTTCAGTCTTTGGTAATTGTCGAAGTGAGTAGCCAACCCACTTTTGATTAGTAACATAACAAAAACAAAAAATTTCAATCTATTACTCTATTGATTATCTTAATACATATTAATGAACCAAGGAAGCAAAAAATAAAGAAAAGGTATACTGATGAGTGATGACGTTCAAGTAAGTAGCAAAAAATAAGCAAATCAGTTACAAAAAACTATACTAATAATGGGTATCTATGATCAGATTTTTGACGTTAATAAATCCAATCAAAACAAAAAAAATGAAATGTACTTACCTCTTCTAGTGATGATGATGGTTGAGATGAATTATGAATGCAAAATTTATGATTCTAATGATTGATGATATGTTATGGGTTTGATTTTGAGAGGGTTTATGAGAAGAGCAAGTAGTTGTTATAGAAAACAAAAACAAACCCTTTTTTCCTTCGTACCATTACTCAATTGCAGTTGACTAGTTAAAAGATAAAGCATTTGTTATTCGGTACCAAATCGAGATTTCCCGAATTAGTCCGTACCCGTTTTGAGAGGTGCTGATTTTTTTCACCTTATTTCATAGTCCCGTTACCGTACCGTATACCAGGAATCAGTACCGTTTTGGTACGGTACCGGTATGGTTCCGGTTTGGTTCCGGTTTGGTTTTGGGATTCAGGTCGAAATGCTCATCCCTAAATACGGCGTATTGGGGATTTCTTGGAGTAAGGACCACGTTTAATATCTTTTAGAATCTTCGTGTATAATAAACCTTGGATACGGCGTATAGAGGCTCTTGGATACAGCATATAGGTCTTTGATCTTCATGGTTTCTTGAGAAGAGCAGGCACGGATACACCGTATCTTCTTGATGGATACGGCGTATTGATGTAAAACCAGTTAGTTGTTCTTCGTTGACCAAAGTATTATATACAGTGTATCGTTGATGTGGATATGACGTATTCTTCAAACTCAGGCAATGGTCTTTTAATTCGTCAAAGCCTTGGATACGTCGTATAGGTCTAGAATAATATGACGTATTTGCTATCAAATCAATAGACTTTCTCGAACTCTTTATTTAAGCTCCAAAATGCGTGCCTTTTAGCTAATCTTCACAAAATACTCCATAATTACTACAAATCTCAAATATAAATGATTAAGTAACAATTCTTGTAATAATTATGCAAAATGGGTTATTTACATGGGATAAATGATGCTATAAAAGTGACGTTATTTGATGTCATCAATACCATGAAAGAGGAACTAAACCAATTTTCCAGAAACAAAGTTTGGACATTAGTTCCTGCACCTTATGGTAAAACCATAATTGGCTCAAAATGGGTATTCAAGAAAAAAAGAGATGAAACTGGAATTGTCATAAAAAACAAGGCAAGACTTGTAGCTCAAGGCTACAATCAGCAAGAAGGCATATACTATGATGAAACCTTTGCTCCTTAATGAGGTGTGTCATTTTATATTACTATTTTGAGGTCATTTAACCCCCTAAATCATGCAAATATGCCCAGATTATGTGCTTAATCGTTTGTTTTTAGGTTTTTAGCACTTGGATGACATTTGGAGGAAATACAGGTAACTTGGGCTCATTTGGGGAAGAAACGGACAAGATTACAGACCTACACCAAATCTGTGAAGAAGTATTGTTCACAGAGTGTGGAGACGACGTCGCAGGCATAAAGCGACGCCGTCGTGATCTATCCAGTGTCGACGTCAAAGATCTAGCGACGGCGTCAGGAAGTGGCTGACTTAAAGAGGATCTAGAATCATCCACGTAGAGACGGCGCCAGGTCTTCAACGCGACGTTGTCACAGTGATATCTTTATATATACAAAACCGATTTTAGGGTTTTAAGTGTGTAACTTTGTATAACTTTTGGGAGACGAACCCTAGTATTTGTAGCAGCTTTAGAGGTAGTTTTTAGGGCCTCAAAACCCTATTATAACTACCTTCTATCCATGTTTTAATCAAGTAAGAGTGTTATTCATTAATCATTTAATATGTCTATGTGTTGTGTGATTAATCTATTTGCTTGCTTTATCCTTAACATGTAGGGCTTATCCTCTATGTGTTTTTGTTTTGATTGCATGAAAATTTAGATTGTTAGATCCTCTATTACTGTTCTTCTTGTTGATGAATGTGCGCTTTTGGCTTTAGAAAACAGATCTTTTGTCCTGTATTGTTGTTGCAGTCTAGGGAAACGCGAGCCCAAGTGGGTAGAAAGGTACATTCGGGTAACAGCTTCATATACTACCTTACCCCCTTATATGGTTGATCCCTCTTAAGATATTTCACACGCATTTAATATACTCTTAGGGGCCTTGTAATAGTCTTCATACTACCTTACTTGTGCTTTGCCTTAACGGAATATTAAATAGACGGCGAGTTCGTGTAATCCGTTCATGACCTAGGAAATACTTACACAAATCATCACAAGTGTGACAAGGCAACAAGATTAGGAGAAGCAATCTGATAAGTAATGCATGATTAAGTAAATACATTTAATTATCATAAAGTTATCACCAGTAGATTAGATATTAGTTTAGTTAATAGTTAAACAAACCAATCTCTCAAACCATAGATTTACTTGCTTTCTATAAAATATAAAAACACAAAAATAATATTCTCTCAACCCCTAGAATTCTGTTGGACCGTGATCAAGCCTTCCCAACCTATTCTACTAGAGAATATAACACCCCGAGTCTTGCCTATACTACTACTATAACGGTTAGGTACTCTGCCTAGGGAGTTGTAAAACGTCTTGTTAAAGTCCTACGACGACCGTATTAAGTTTTTGGCGCTGCTGCATAGGGAATAATTAGGTTTTAATCATAGTTTAACTTAGTTCTACTCGCTTGAATCCTTTCAAGTGAGACTTTAATTATGTATATTAGCTTTCTCGTAGTCTATCTTTTCTTTGTGTTAATTGTTTCGTAACCCTTTCTCGTCAACGTTGTCCCAGTTGTAGGATACCTCTTGTTGGATCCCACTTTAATAGATTGAATTCCTTAAGCTTGTTTAAGGTTTAGTTATATTAGATAAATCTAACACAACTATAGTAGAAACTTTGTTAAGTGTATTAAAGATTATGCGAAATCTAATATTTAATATTAGAAGAATTCTTAATGAAAATAGTTAACACTAAGATCACCATTCAACAAACATCAAAAGCTCCAGTATTATTGAAGAATACTAACGAGACTTCTCCTAGTATTAGGGTTACAAAACCTTGAAGCTATGAATAACACTTATCAAATCGTAAAACAACATATTAAACTCTATACCTTAGGACCTCCTTTTATACCACCAAGGGAGTACTTGGTCGTTTACAATATATTCCTAAGACTTAGAATATTCTCTATGATCTATTCTATAAATAACTAATACTTATCACGTAAGTAATCTTGATCTCCAAACAATCTTTATCCTTTCTTATGTCTTTATTCTTTCTTTGACAGTAGAAACTCTTTCGGCAGTCTTAATCCTTAAGCAGTAGTAACTTATACACCAGCAAGAAATTACTCGAGCACAAAGCAGAGTAGTAAACTAATTAAGAATATTTTCTTCAATCTTCACCAGCAGTACTAACTTTACACTAGCAGCACTAACTTTATACTAGCAGTACTAATATATACTAATAGTAGTAACTGTGAACTAGCAGTACTAACTTTATACTGGCAGCACTAACTACTTAGCATATTTTTCATTAAAGTTAATAAACATCACTAACTTTAGCTTAGCAGCGGTAACACAAACTTGAGCAGCAGTAACTCTAAGATCAAACTTGATATTCTTCTTCAAAATCTCAAGTTTCTTCATTGAAAGCTTCATTAATCACCAGGAGGATGCTTCCAAACACTTTATTAATTTTTAAGCTGTTTTGTGAGAAGTTTAAAAAGCTGATATGCCATTTCATTTAAATAATCAACTTGAAGCTTCTTGTTCAACATATCTGTAATTATAGATGGTGTAAGGGGATATCTCTTCTCTACCAACCTATGAATGTACACATGTTGCATCTATGAAATGAATGAACTACAAGGAAGTCATATAATTCCATCCAACTATTGTAATCATCTTGATTTCTTCCACTACTTTGATCTTCAAACATGTGGTTCTGACTTTGTCTTCAAATCTCTTTATAAATTAATTCTAAGTTCTTCCACTGGTCTTGTGATTCCATATTTAGTCTTTTACCAGCTTGTACAATCTCCAAGTCTTCCCTGCTAAAATTTAAGCATTTGAATAATGGGACTCTGTACATTGTGATTTCCTTCTGCTCTTTTTTATTTGATTAATAGATTTTCTTTCCTTCTTTGTAGATCTTTCAATCAACAATAGTTGAAGGCTTAGTAGCTAAAGCTACAGCATCAATTGCTACCTCTTCTTCATCTGGAATGACTTCTATTAGAATTTAAAGCTCTGCTATTTCTTTATCCTCATCCACCTTCTACTTCTTAATACTTTCTTGTTCCAACTCTTCTCCTGCTCTCTTAGAACTACCTTCTGTCACTTCTGCTTTAGCTTTCTTTAAATTCTCTTCCAGCTTTGTTTTTGCCTTCTTAAAACTCTCTTCCATCAACTCAGTCCTATAGTCAACAAAGGTATTCACCCTTTTCATTGCTTTTTCAAACAATTCTTAAATATTTGCAAAGGACTTGTTCTTCAGACTTTTGGGCTTCCATCCTTCCATGTTTTTCAGATAAGTACACATGATATTCTTTTGTTGAGCTCTTGTTGGTGGCCTGTTCCTCTTCTCTTCTGCTCTCTTAGCTGCAAAATGTTTTCTTCTTTGCTCTAAGAATTGTACAAATAATCTTGCCTTTTCTTCATCAGTCAATTCTTCTTGCTCTTGAGCTTGCAGTCTTTAAGCCAAATAATAATCAGCTTCAACTTTAGCCTGAACATCATCCCAAGCTATGTTGGCTTTTTTAATTTGTTGAGCTTTTTCTCTGGCAAGCCTTTCTTCTTCTTCTTCTTCAGCTTGTAGCTTGAAGGCAAGTTCTTCATCAAGCCTCATTTGTTCAAGCCTCTTCATAGACTTTACTTGTTCCACCACAGGCTCTTCAATCATAATCCATTTGCCTTTATTCTGTGGAGGTTTTGGTACAAGTATTATTGTTGTAGGTGTTGTGGTAGTTGTACCCTGCTCTGGTTCTTGTATCATAACCTTATCAGCCTTGGGTTTTGCACTCTTCAACTCTGCCAGTGCTTGAGCCAAAGTAATTTCAACATCAGTTATTGTAGCAACACTAACTGGAATTGTACTGGCAGTATCAATCATAGCAACTACTTCCTCAACAACATTTCCACTTTGCTCTGCAACAAATACTTCCTCACCAGCTAAAGCATCAACATCAAATATCTTATTATCATCATTAACTAGGGTAATGTCTTCATTAGCATCAATTTTCCAGAATCCTCCTACCCAGTTGGATGCATCCTCACCCAAATCTTCTTCATCTCTAGGGATTCTACCTTAGCACTCAAACCAACTTTATAAAGTCTTTTTAGCTTATGAGTTCTTGATCTATCCTTCTTTTCAAGCTTCTTGACCCTCCTTTTCAAACTTGCAATCTCATTAGCTTGAGTGGTCTTTGTAGTCTCCAAATCAAGAACCCTTTATTGTTAAATTGTACATAGTTCATCATCATTTTAAAGTTTTCAGCTATCTCACATTACAAACATGTGTTACCTTTTTTGAGGAGCAGTGGATATTAGAAAGTTTAAGATACATTCTCAAAACTAGTTTGAGGCAATTGTATCCCCATAGGTTCTTAGCGCCTAGGACCACCACGTGAAGTAGTTCCTTAGGAACCAGCTTCATTAGGTGTTGCCTTGGATCGAGTCTTAATGATGTTACCACTGTCCTGCTATGCTTCTAAGCATAGAGCTCTAGTTCGAGTAGTAAGGTGGCTAGCCCTCACCAAAGTGTTATCCAACTTCCCACTATAGATAACCTATCTATGACATTTAATCACTTAGGAACACTAGACTGAGATGGTACTGAGTGTACCTTCTTATTAGGCCTCCTAGTTTTTGAGTCTTTTGATGTTTGAGGAGATGGTTTGAATAAAGGGTGTTTGATAAGGGATTAGTGGGTATTGCTGAAGCTTATCTATTTCTTCTGATTGGGTACCTTATTGTTGGAAATAAGGGTGTATCCTTTCAGAAAACTTTCCCTTTTTAAAAAAACCCCTTCTCATGTTTCCAAAAATCTTCTTAGTATGAGAGGGTGTAACATAAATCCTATTATGATTTGACATCCCTTCTAGTTGCTTATCTAAAAAGACTTGTACAAACCTTGGATACATAAAAAATTTGCCTACATTATCCAAGTTCTTCACCATACTTTCAAAAATAAACTTTGGGGAAAAAAAATAAAAATAAAAGGGGGGTTGAAACTTCTGATTTTTTAGCTAAGCAGATAATTGCAGAAGCACAGGCTACTAAATTCATCCATGTAGTTTTTTTGGCGACTTAAGCATTGTAAAACAGTATGAATAAGGAATTTCCATTATGGGGAGAAGAATGCTTTATAGAAAGTGAGTTTTTTGAAACCTGCTCATACCCCATTAATGTAAGTTGTTTAAAGATGGTAGCATTGGGTAGACAATCAACACCTTCAGCATCTTCCAGTTGAACGATGATCCTTCTCACAGTTGATTTCAGTTAGTGATTATCTTTTTCCCAAATCCTACTAGTGCTTGTAACTTATACTTCCCATTGATAGTTTTTGCCTTGATATGTTTAGCCAGAATTGTTCATTACATGAAGTATAGATTTGTAGGATTAACCGTTAATTGCATTCTTTATTGGGGTGCCATTCAAGAAAATCCACATTTTGTTCAAACCCCTTCACTTCTGCCGGGTTCTAGACAAGAACTGCGACCATGATGTGAGTTTCAGCAAACTTTAGGGTAGTAATTGTGTTGTTGGGTTTGCTGCTGGATGATAAATTGAGTTAGGGGTTTATGTTTTAAAGAGTAATAAAAGAGAGATAATCGATTAAAATGGTGATTAAAACCCTAATCAAAGTATTTATGAAAATACCTACTCAACAGCATTAACCATTCACCAGCATTAGTATAGTTATGCCTAGCAGCATTAACCAGCTATAGTAGTTTTTGCCTAGAGGCATTAACTTTCACCACGCAGCAGTAAGTTATTGCCTTAGCAGATTATTTCACCTGCAGCAGAAAGTTTATGCCTAAGCAGCATTAACTTTCACCTTGCAGGCAGTAAATTTATGCTTAGCAGCTTTAAACTTTCACAAAAAGTAGTAAGTTTATGCTTTAGCAGCATAACTTTGAGTCACGTATTATACTCTAATTCATCCAAACACTCTGTTTGTTTTTAATATATTCAACTCTCTTTCTGTTTTTTAACTCACCACTTCTCTTAATTCTTTTTCTCACCAAATCACTCTGTCTGTTTTTACACAGCTCTCTTTCTGTTTTTTATTTTCACCAACTCTCTTAATTGTTTTTCTCACCAAATCACTCTGTCTGTTTTTACATAACTCTTTCGTCATCAATCTAACACTTTTCTTTGCTTTTCCTGCAAAATGTTAGTCTAAAAACTAAGAAAACACAAGCCATAGCAATTTTCACAATATTAATTATACTAGCAATATTAAGTATAACTAAAAGTATTAACTCAACAGTATTAAGTATAACCATGAGTTCTAATTATACTTAGCAGCAGAAACTTTTAATGTCCTGAATAACAGTACTAATTCATACAAAACTTTACAAAAACATAAAGAGATAAAAGATTTTAGAGATTTAACATTCAATACTAGAAATCAAATATTGAATCTACTGTACATCAATAAGCTTTTATAAGCAATTTGCACATAGTCCACTTCTCACCCCTTCTTCATATATCTAAATCCCTTCTTCTTGTGTGTACCCTTGAGCAACCAATCTTGCTTTATTTCTTATCATAATTCCCCTTTCATCCTTTTTATTCCTGAAGACCCATTTAGTGCCTATAGCCTTTTTTCTATTTGGTAAATCCACTAAAGTCCAAACTTCTTGTAACTTGAATTGTAGAATCTCTTCCTGCATAGCCTCTATCCAGCTTGGATCCTTCAATGCATGAATTACCTTTTCCGGTTCTTCCTGTGATAAAAAGCAAGCAAACAAGCAACTTTGAAGGTCTTTATGGTTTGTTCTTTGTTGAATAGTACTAACAAACCCATGTTCCTCCAAACTCTTTGACATTCTTCTTGTTTGTGTAGCTGATTGAAAATCTCTAATCACTTGATTAAGAGGATGATCTTTTTGAATTCTTGTAGTTAGAATAGGACTGACTTGGATTGTTGTATCCAAATTGTGCATGTCAGCCTCTGCACCAACATCTTCATCATCTTCAAATATGCTATAATCTTCCAATTCAGTCATAATTGGATCAAGTGGAAGTTCAATGCTTGTTTTTCCACCAATAGCATTAACTTTATTTGTGCTAGCAACATTAACATTGTTAGTGCTATTAACATTATTTTCCTTCTCTTGATCAATACCTTCACTATCTTTTCTTGAATCTTCATCAACCTTCTTTCCATCATCACTTGAAGGTTTGGATCTATCATCTTGAGAACTCTTTAGATCTTAGGAATATGGTGGATCAGCAGGCCACAATGGTAGCAAAATGCAATTTTTAACAGATTATGTCTCCTTTCTAGCTTGACATGCATTATCACTTGCTTTTGTATCTGCAAAACTATTAGACTATGTACCTGCAACAATTGGCTCATAAATTCATTGTTCTTGTTTGGCATCAATATCGAATACTAATAAAAGAACCATCTGGTCTACTACCTACAACATTAGGTGTACTCTCATAAACCTAATATGCAAGTTTTCTTCCACTATCCTTGTTATACTATTGAATACTATAAAGGCTTTACTATTCAAAGAGTTATCCAACAAAGAAACCTTTCATCAGCCTTACCATCAAATTTGCCCTAAGCGATCTTAGTATTAGAATGGTAACTGGAACCCAATTGGTCTCATAAAAACTTTAAGATGGTGTTCTACCATTACATGTAAAAGTTCATATAGGGGGGTTTGTTATGAGGCTTAACTACTAACACTCTATTTTGCACATAGAAAGCAATATTAACTGCTTCTGCCCAAAAAGTAGTTGGCAACTTAGAATCAGCTAGCATAGTCCTAACAGCCTTAATTAGTGTCTTATTTCTCCTCTCAGCAACTCCATTTTGTTGAGGAGTTCTAGCTACACTATATTGTCTCAAAATACCATTCATCTCATAAAACTGATTCATCTCTTTGTTTTTGAACTCAGTCCTATTATCACATCTAATCACCTTAACCTTTGACCAATATGATAGTCTCAAAGATATTAGCATTACAAGTAGATGCAGAACAATATCATTTAATAAGGAATCATGCATAATTATTCTATAGATAACATTTCAGAAAGCAACAACGAAAAGCAACATGTTATCATATAAAATAAGATGCAATGATTATTAGAACTATGGTTATTCATATTTGGAAAGCTAATGAATCATTTCAAGGCAAGCTAGCAATAATATGGTTTACTATCAAAGAAATAAAACTTGTAGTTTCCACTGAATTAGACAACATTACATGAATGTCTTTTCCGTAGTAAAACAAAAATCTCCCATTGGATTTGTCAACATTGTGAGTGTTACATCACTAGGAAAAGTAAATGGAAATTTATTTATTTTCCTACTCTCTTAGAATGCCTACAAGTAGCAATGCACTTAGGTATTGAATTGAGTGTATGAAGTTTTACTATGTAAATGAGGGACTAGCCATCCACGCTTTCATTAACTTAAACATTGACATGCAATTCCTCCTCAATCGGTTTGCCTAGCCATAATGGTGTGTAGCACCTTAGGGAATAAAGTGAGTTCAAGAAAAATACATAGAAGACATACTAGTAATTTTCTTTACTCGTTGCGGTTTATTGAGATTTCCTTTTCTAAAAAAGTTAAAGCTCAAACATCTTCTTAACAAGTGCAAGATGTTATCATTTAGTTAGCTACAGAAAAACATGATCTCTAGTAACACAATAGTCTTTTATCATTCAATGATTTTAAAACCGAAAAAGGGTAATGAAAAGAATACAAAGAATAAAATGCACATCCTTACTTAATCGCACAACTTATACAAGTCATGATAAAAGTAAGTGTTATGTGTTTAAATATAATAGAGAAAATTCAAATTTATCCTTTCTTAGCTTTGTCAAGCAAGGAGAAGAGATAAGAGTGAGTCTCTCTCTTTCTTATAAGGAAATGAGACTTTATTTGTCTTTTAAAAAAAAACTATCGTTTTTTGTTTAAGTTTCTATACTACCGTTAATAGAACTTAGAAAGTCAATTTTAGTATTTTTCGCGTAATTAATCTTTTTTAAATTTAACTACCCATGTTTTTATATAAAAACAATTATTTTACTAAAAGACTAAGATCCTACTTAAACTCCTACTCATCACAGTAGTCTGACTACTAGTAATTTTTGGGTGCAAGAGGTAAGCGACAGGCGATAATTGCATTACTTAGTGCAACTCTTAGACTTATGTGACTTATGACATTGACAACGATATACTAATGTCGTGTGACATGTTTCATCTTATCTTATGCCTCGGATAGAAGGTCTGACCAACCATACTCGATTAAGTCATCCAATGCAAGAACATGTGAAAATTAACATAGCTCTAACATATAGAGAAAATTCACCTTGGGTTGCAGTTTGCCTACGACTGTCATAGAACAAAAAGCAATTACAAGTGTCTTCGCACAATTGGGCGGCATAGACTTAAATTTTTAAAATGAGTATTTAAATTTCTTGATAAAAAGGTGTATCAAAAGGGTATACGAAGCAGCATGCATACATCTTCATAGCACAAGTTAAGAAACAATATTTGTTAACTTTTGGGTGCACATTTTATCACGAAAAAACATTAAAGAACAACCAAACCCTACATTGACACCCTCAAAAGGTCAAAAAAATTAAGTAATTCAATCATTAGCTCATATGCCGAAGCATGTTGTGCCCCGGAAAAGATTAAAGGTTATTCAAACCTTAAGACCATTTATTTAAAACAATGTACTTACATGTGTCTCGTGGGAGAAAATTATAGAGTATAACACCCGTAACAAGGTAGGGCAAGATCTTAAGCCTTGTCACGAGAATACCTCGAACCAAATGCGTTTTACAGATGCAAGACAACGTTTAAGCAAATTTGGTCATTAATAAAATAAGTGCCAAAAATTTAAGTATAAGTTAAATTTTTATTAAACCAGTGTTTCAAGCAAGTTCGTTGCGAGAGAAAATAATCGTGTAAACCCAACCTTATATGACATAAACTCGCAAGAACATTAGTTTATTTAAATAAAATTTCGATAGTATTTTGTCTATTTAATTTCAAAAATATTTTTGCAAAATAAAAGCAAGTCACGAGGGGTACAATATTAAGCAAATAAACAGACAGAAAAGTGTAGAAGCAGAAGAAAGACTCTTATCTTGCAATAAATAAATAAAACAATAATAACACATTCTTCACATAAGTATTCGCGGTCTCCATCTTCATTATAAAGAATGAGTCTTCCCTAAATTTTGGATTAATAAAAAAGGCTCCCACTTGTTATTAGAACAATTCTAAAACAAGTAGTACACATACACTAAATAGTTTGATTGCAAAAGTCTTATGACCAGATAATAAATACAGTTTTAGTCAGTCTAGTTTAATTAACCAATTAATTTATAAAAATCAAGAATATGGCTTATCATCCATGACAAGTATGCATGTAATTGTCATGGATTAATAAAAACTACAATTAACACATTAATAAGCCAAAACTAAAAGATTTGTAACTTGTAAAAATCCCTAGTTTTAAACACATAAATTGCTGACATAAGGTTTTCTATAATTTATTTTTAAATACTCTAATGGTTTAGTTTAATAAATAGAAATCACCCTAAGGGCATGTAAAAATCAAATTCAAGAAAACATAAAAATAATTTTTTATGTCAAATTGTACGTTTATGAGGTGTAACCAAAAACATCAAACGATGACTTGTGATGCAACTGTGGGATTTAACAATCATGTATAACCCTTTGTACGCAGCGGAATGTGTCCCTTAGGGATCTTGATTGATGTATATGAATTAACACAAATAAGCACATAATGTTTACTAACCTCTTATCACTTGAATTACCAAGACACATGATTTTAGATCTTGATTCTTGATTATTGATCTTTAAACAAAACTCTAAGGGGGCGTTTGGTTCACATAATATTTTCGAAGGAATTGTAATCTTCAAAATGAATTGTAATTTGACTGTAATTTGTAATTTAAATAATTGAAATGTGTTAGAATTGTAACGTGTGGTAATTGTAATTGTTGAAATCAGTCGATGTGCTTGGTTGGCTCACAACGTAATGCAATTCAATTTTTTTATAAAGCTTAAAAAATTAATATAATAATAATTAAAATATTATAAATAATAACAATTATAATATTATTATTATTGAATAATAAAATAATAATAATTATTATAATTATAACAAGTAATAATAATAATAAAATAAATAGTATTAATAAATAATACAAATAATAATAATAATCAATATTAATATTTATATATAATAATAATGATAATATCTAAATAATTAAGACTTCATTATTAATTATAATATATAAATAATAATAATAATATATAATAACAACATAATCATGATAAATAATAATAATAATAATAATATTAATAATAATAATCATGATAAATAATAATAATAATAGTAATAATAATAATAATAATAATAATAATAATAATAATAATTTATTGTAAATCTCTTAAGTTTCTTAATAAAGTGATTTATACTAAATAAATAAATAATAATAATAATAATAATAATAATTAATAATAATTATAAAAATTATATAAAGAGAGAAAGAGCTAGATGTTTAGAGAGAATGTAGAGAGAAAATGAGGTTGAATGGATTAGATTAGAGAAGATAGTGCAAAAACCATCAACACCACCCCACTCCTACATTGAAGATGGGATTATTATAGTTGGAATACCTCATACTGGGTATGGCTTTTTCACAGGCCAGGCTCGACTTTGGTTGGGCTTAAGGCCCACAACCTATATAATATTAGCTTACATCTCGAGCCTAAATTCGCTACTTAGCCTATTACATTAGTACAAAGTTACACAAGACATAATGACGACACTTAAACTAGAATGACCGTGACTTTCTTGTTTGACTTAATATTTTAAGGCTAACAATCTCTCCCAAAGAAGCGGTCATTGACATTACAATATCTTTGAACTCTTGTTGCCTTGAACTTTATTTAGTAGACTTGTTCCTTCATGCTTTGTGATCTTTGATCTTGAGTCTTTATCTTTTGACTTTCTGTTTAAAGATCTTTAAATCTTCCATCATCTTGTGCCGACCAACATGCTCATATGTATCTTAAAAGCTATCAATCTCCTTTTTTACATCATTCTTTGAAGTGGTGGTCTTGACTTGATCCACCTATTAATCATATGCTTGATGTCTTTAAGGTTGTTCTTGATTATCAGAGTTGAGGAAGATTATCTTTGTTTGAATTGAGCTTTCATCTTTAACATATGTATCTTTGAAGCTTGAATATGAGCATGTGGCTATGAATGTGACAAAGCCGGAATGAGGTTGTAACGCTATTGAGTTATCCTGCATTTATAAGGGTTAGCAATAAATAGCAGATATGGACGAATCATGTCTTTGTTATTCGTTGAAGTTCAGTTACTTTTAACCTCTGGTTTCGTGAGGACCATTTTATAGTATAAATATTGTACATGTGTCAGGAAGATTCATTGAAAGAACCTCCTTGACATGGTTTCCAGCTATAAGTGTAAGATCTTCTAACACATATGTCTTAGGATTCCCAATACTGCTAGTTCTTGTACCCAGACACCCAAAGCGAGGCCTCCTCACTAATAGTATTGCTACTAATAGAACGGTAGAAGTGAATCAGTTAGTTACTATCTTACTGATTGTGTCATCAATTCACATACTGGATCACATTGTATTTCCAGTTAACATAAATTTGATTCATATATAATCTCGCAAGTCACCTACCGCAATGTTGTTTGATGTTAACACTAGAAGAATTTCCATTTGTCAATGTGAAATGCTAAAGAGCATCACTCTGAATGTTCTGACAAGATCATAAGGATAATGTGTAGGACTCTTTGATACCACTTGTTGAATATTGATGAAAAACAAGTATTTTACATGAAATGTGTCCTAATGAGATATATACCGTTGATCTCTTTTGGCTCTAGACTCGATTTGTACACTTTGGTTTTAGTAATCGAAGGTTGGAGCTGACTGCTACCTTTTCAATATCAAAAATATCAGAGTGATATTTCATTAGATAACGTGCATATCTCCATGAAAAATGAGACAAGTATCTTTTGGGAGAAACTTGAATGGCTAGGAAGGGTTATGCATTGCATCGCTGGGTCCATGATGTCTTTCTTTAATACCAGAAATCATCTTTGTGATTCTGATAGATTATGTATTGACCCGGTTTCTGCTTAAGTTGTGTGGAGGGATTCTTTCTTTTCACCTTTTATCCTTACATTTATTTTTCATTCTTCAACCCCTTCAATGTTTACCAAGACGTCATTACTATTACCATGTTGTGATTGTTCCGATGATAACTCATGTCTTAGTCAACATTTTCTCTTTACTCATTCACCTCCATATCATACCTAAGGACTTCTAATCTAACTATAGAATGTCCATAGGTAGTGATGACATCAAATAACGTCTATTTTATAGCGTCATTTATCCCATGTTATTAACCCATTTTGTATAGTTATTGCAAAGATTTGTTACTTAATTGTTTTTATTTTGAGAAATTGCTTGTTAATTATGGAAGTAGTAATTAGTGAAATTGAGCAAAAGGCGTGCTTCTTTGAGCTTAAATGACGATATTTTGAAGATTACTATTCTAAAGACCAATACGCCGTATCCATCAAGGAAGATACGACATATCCGTGCCTGCACTCACCAAAGACCACAAAGGGACATAAAGCTCAATAACCCGTATTTAGGGAAAGACCCATACGCCGTTAGTGGAATTATGGATTGGTTTAATATTTGGAAGATATCTAGCGTGGTCCCTACTCCAAGAAAATCCTAATACGCCGTATCCACACCGTATCGAACCGACTTCCAGATCCTATAAATACAAAACTTAAAAACGAGTTTTAAGTGTGCTAAATCATATTCTCGATACCTAAACCATAAAAGTCGATTTTCAGAGGAGAAAAAGAGCAGAAGAGGTCGAGACAACGTGTAATTCCATATACTTTAGTAATCGTTTAGTTTTTGGTATCATTCGTTAACTCGGTTAGTTTACCTTGGCTAAATAATTGCTTTTGTATTTATTATGACGTTTGAAGGCTAATACCTTCGGGTATTAGCCATTATTATGAAGATCTGAATATTTGGTATTTGTTATCTTGATTTCTTGATTTATCGTTGAATGCTTGTTTATGTTTATCAATTTATACTTGTTTACGCGCTTTTGTATGCGAGCTATCATTCAACTAGATCTAGTGATATGGACCAAGTAGATCTAGAGTCTGGGATAGCTCTCTATATAGTAATTTATACATCTAGAACCATAAGATCACAAATATTGTCCTTCTAAATCTGTGTCTAGGATACGCTTCGAGCTTAACTAGTTAATTGGATATTGCTAATGGTTTATTGATCGTGTTGACTAGCAAGTGAACCTAGATAATTCAAAAAATAACGTTCTTATTCCATTATATAGTTGGACAAGATCACCATTGCTTTAATCTCTAAGATAGATTATAATCAGCAAATAAGGAAGCTTTATGCGGATGCTTTAATTGTGACAGAATTAATGTGTCTAGGTCTTAGGATGATGTAACGCCTAAGTCTTAAGAATGATATGCCACCTCGAGAGAAAAAATCATTTGCACTTAATAAACAATACCCAACTCTTTGTTTTCAGGTGACATAGTTGAGACTGTCTCAACTGTTGTTCGTTCTGGAACTTCTAGAGAATTCTCTGTTGCAGGAACAGCTGGGATTGTGACAGTAGTTGGTTGGTATGGACCTTCCAAAATGCATTTCCTCAAGGCATCACCTTTTGGTCTTGTATCAATGTATCTTAAGAAACGTGATCGCCATTGTGCATATCGTCCTGTTGCAAGCATTGGTGGACGATCCCTTAAACCAGCTGCCATTATGTTGTTATGCATTTGACTGTCGGTTGTGGAAGTTACAATTAGAGTTGTCATTATGAATGATTTGTTAAATTATGAAGTGAAAATGATTGTATTATGATAATTGTTGGATAAATACAATGATTAGTGATTGTATGTTAAAAGTGATGAATGTTTGTTAGATTAGGTGATATGTTGTTTAATTATGATTTGGTTTGGTTGAAATGAGTTAGCGTAATGAAGACAGTATTACATAGGCAAAAAGCAGTGAAGAGTCTTAGACAAAACGCAGTGAAGAATCTTAGACAAAACGCTGTGAAGAGTCTTAGACAAAATGCAGTGAAGAGCCTTAGACAAAACACAGTGAAGAGTCTTAGACAAAACGCAGTGAAGAATCTTAGACAAAACGCAGTGAAGAGTCTTAGACAAAACGCAGTGAAGAGTCTTAGGCAAAATGCAGTCAAGTCTTGAGACAAAACTCAGTCAAGAAATTAGTTGGGCAGAGTTCCTCCTAGGCAAAACGCGGTATTGGTCTTCAAATTAGGCAAAACGCAGTAGACAAATCGCAACCTGTAAAATCAACCAAAACGCAGTAGTCAAAACGCAATCCCTAATGAGATAAAATTTAGTACTGTTGTCCTTTACTAAATGACAAAACACAGTGTCCTTTTTCTAAAAAAACACAGGAGACAAAACGCAATGAAGAATTTTGCCAGAGAGACAAAACGCAGTGATGAAAAACACGACTTTTTCCACCTAAAAACATCTAAAAATCACCCTTTTAAACGTTTTTGCTTGGTTTCTTTTGCACAACTTGATCCTAGAAGGCTATAACAACAATAAAAATACCAACTTTAACACCACAATCGTGAGAATCAAAGAGTGTCAAGAATGAGACCATAAACCTTCAAAAACCAAACTTTTGATCGAATCTAACCAAGAAAATGCACACACAATCTAGCTAATTATCCCATGAGCTCTGATACCAAATGTCAGAGCTACATAAATCACTTACACAATCATATTTGGTTACTTGGATTAAACAAGAAAATAAGATGAGATGATAAGAAGAATTATAGAGAGAGAAACAAGAGAGAAAAAAATAGATGGTTGATTACAAGAGTAAAATACAAATGAGACCAACACCCTCTCCATTCATGGAGAGGGGTATTTATACTTTTCCATAGGCTGGCCACTATTGGGCTTATTGGGCCGTATGGATTTGTTCTTGGGTCGGGCTCGGGTTTACTTAGGCTTTCAAGTCCGTAACACGTGACATATTAGATTACATTAAATGAGCCCGATTCCCGTTTTAGCCTATTTCAACATTAATATATAAATGACCGAGACCTAATATTCTTAATGAACGAACTTCTCGTTTGACTCAATATTTTTGAGGCTAACAAAGGCCATCCAAGAAATGGCAGAATACTGTCAAAAATGGCATAATGGAACATCTAGAGGAAGAAGTACTGAGACTTCTGACGGACTAGCTACTATATAAGTACAACTGAACAATCTAGGAAGAGAAATCAAGAAAGTGAATGAAAAAGTTTATGCAACTCAAGTTGGATGTCAACAATGCAAAGGACCTCATTACACCAAAGATTTCCCACTAAAAGAAGAAGGAGAAACCCTAGAAGAAGCTTACTACATGCAATTTGGTGGACCTTTTCAAGGAGGGGGATATAAAGCAACAACTCCGGGGTACTATCAAAGGAACAACGCAAATCCTTCATACCAAAAATGAAGGCAATCTATGGAAGATACCCTGAGCAAATTCATGAGTGAATCAACAAAGAAAACACGAAGAAACTTCCAATTTGATCAAAGAAATCTAAGCTACGACAGATGCTGCCATAAAAGAAACCAAGGAGCATCATCAAAACTTTAGAAAAACCATCGGCAAATTAGCAAGGACTACAGAAAGAGGAATTGCCTACCTAGCTCTACTAAAGTAAACCCGAAAGATCAAGTCAAGTCAATTTCAACTACCATTAAAGCTGATTCGTACCCGATGCGCCGTATTGGATCCTCCCAATATGCCGTATCCACTGGACAAAGCCGTACACTGATGTACGAGACGAGAGAAACAACGATTCTGTTTCCAAGGCATTTGAATGGTTACTACTATGAAGAAAATAAGGGATCATATGGACCACAATTCTTGAAAGCTTACTTTGAAGCTTCACGATCCATACCCCAAAAGAAGAAAGACCTAGGGAGTTTTACTTTACCTTGCTTTATTAATAATGTTTGCTTCGATAATGCCCTTGTTGATTTAGGAGCTAGAGTTAGTGTTATGCCTCTCTCGACCTACCTTAAATTAGGATTAGGCGAATTAGCTCACACTAAATTAACAATTGAATTAGCAGACAGGACTGTGAAATATCCAAAAGGAATAGCTGAAAACGTACTAGTAGGAATTAGTAAATTTACTTTCCCCATAGACTTTATAATTCTAGATATGCCCGAGGATATTAAAGTTTCCTTGATCCTTAGAAGACCATTTTTGTCTACCACCCGTGCTAAGATTGATGTTTACAAAAGAAAGATTACTTTAAGGGTCGGGGAAGAAAGGATAGTTTTCACAAGTGTTAAACCTACTAGTAGTTTAGTTAAGAGGGTCTACATGCTAAGTTTGAGAGAAATAATGGAACTTGATTTAGAAGCTAGGCTAATGGGAGAGACTTTGGTGTTAAATAGATCATTAAACCCTTTCCTGGAAGACTACATTGAATTAAATGATCTAAATGAACCATTTGAGCTTAAGAAAAATCAAGGAGATGATTTTATGCCCACCATTAAGGAAGGTGAAGTAAGTGAGGAATTTAGAACTAGGGATGATGAACTTAATTCTGGAATTGATGATTACCCTAGTTATTGTGACTATGATAAGAAGATCCATATAGATTGTGCTCACAACTTAAAGTTTTCTTGCAAGATAGGATTTGAATTTACACACACTAACTTTTTCCCATTATTGTATGTCAATGTGATGTCCAAAAAGTTTCATAATTCTATAATAAAAGAAAAGATGGTGTACAAAGGGAATAATGTTGTAGGAGCCTTGATGAACATACCTATCTTTGTTGGAACTTTTTATGTGATGACGGATTTTGCAGTTTTAGAAGATATGGATGCTTATCGTGATGAAGAAATGGGCGATGTTATTTTTGGTGAACCATTTTTGAGAGAAGTTGGAATTAAAACAAGACGGTTCGAAGGGATGATTACCATTTACAATGGTAATGATGAAGTAACTTACCAAATAGTGCGATCACATTCGAGGTTTAAACACCACACTAATGAGCAATGCAACAAGATCCCACCTTGACTGAATGTAAGTGAAGAAGAAGAGAAAAATGATTTCAAGTGTATGGAACCTGAAGAAAAGTCTAACTTAAAGATTTTTTGAATCTAGGACCCGATTACATTCGAAATGCGAAGACGGAAGAATGGCTCACACGCGGGCACATTAGCGTGCATGAGGTGGAATGAAGAGAAACTGAAGAAAAGTCTAACTTAAAGACTTCGCTGTAAATAAAAGTACTTCCTGGGAGACAACCCGGATTGTTATTTAATTTTATCGAGTCTGTCTTCCCAGACATCAATACGACGTATCCGCTCCATACCATACGACGTATTGATTGTCTGGACGTTATCAGTCTTTATTTTTATTGCACTTTATAAACATTATTGCCAGATCTGGAATACGGGGTATTCACTAAACCTGATACGCCGTATCTACCAAAACTGACCTTGTTTTGTTTAGTTTAGTTTAAATTAACCGTAGGTACCAAGATAGGAATGCACATGTTTTTCTTATATTCTGTACATGACCTTGTGAAACAAATATCGATGAAGTTGGTGGAATGCATATTTTCTAGAATTCTATGTGTGTGTTGTTCGTGCTAGGATTCAAACACTTTTTCAGCACACAATCTAGCTCATAAACGCAACTTGGAGAATCTATCGAGCAAATATCAGGGGAGTTTCTCATTCTAATTCTTTTTAAATTCCCGTATTTAATGTTTTATATATACAACGAGGACGTTGTATAATTCAATTGGGGGGATGGACTTAGAATGTTTACTTGTCCTATTTTTCACACTAAAATGCTTAAATTATGCTCAAATTTAAAAGTTTTTCAAGCATACTTTTGTGAAATTACATGATACATAACCCGCACACAATAACCCTTGTTAGATATTGTGAGGATTTACCCTTTTCGTTTCTAAATGTTTACTCAAATTCCACAAAAATATGAGTGTACCGGTGATGTTGTAGACTTTAGAACTTGGCTTGGTATATCTATTCGAGACCACAATAATGAGCATTATGGATTTAATTGGAGTAACTTGTTTAAATTAGTAAATTTTAGGATTACACCCAAATCGCCTTTACATGTTGCTTATTAACTAACTATACCGGTTAGTTAACCTCCAGTTTAAACCCTTTTCTACTCTCATCTTTAGAGTGATGATCCACTAGAAAAACTCATAGAGCCAATCCTTTAGGAATTACACCAACTATTTGTTTCGTTATACCCTTACACCTTAACCTACCCTGTTAGATTAAGTTTAATTTACAGTTGCTAGTTGCTTAAAGTGTAAAGTTTGTATTTCCCGAGTCCTGTGTCATTTTCTATCATTGGTGCAGTTGGAATTTGCACATTGCAAATGAGAATGTATATTAGTAGTCAAAACTCATGTGATTTTACTACCGTCATAATTAATGGTGAATCCGAAGAACAAAGAAATTATCCGAAATTATTATGATCGTGAAGATGGTGAAACTACACCGAGATTTGAAGTTTAGTATAAAAAAATTGAAAAATTGAGAAAAATGCAACAAAAAAAAGAGAGAGAAAGAAAGATAATCGTTTCGCAAAGAGCACTACCGAAGGAATTAAATGAAGGATCAATTATTCGTTGATACGCAATAAAAAATCAACAATGTTGAGTATTGTACAAAGTGGAAGATATCGCCACTTGTCTTGTAGAGTATGTAAAGTTTTGGGATGATTGGGAAGTTGACCGTTACGGGAACGCCAACTTAGGTTGTTGTTTTTTATCAAGGATTAGGACGTTATAAATAGTTGTATCTTAATCATGGTAACTGTCGGGAAAAAAGTGACTAGCAACTAGTACTTTAGGCTTAATCTATTTGTTTCTTGATTTTTATTTAAGAACATTTTACTTCCCTCTCACCTGGTGATTAGCTGTTGGTTTTACGTGAATGAGGACTTGTTCGAGCGTGCATGTCTATTCCGTCGTTACGGCCATGTATCCATGTCTTAGCTGTCTTGTTGGTTTATGACTTTTGGTGAAAGTTAGAAGGTTCCTACCCTATATCATTCTTCATCCTAACCATTAGTTAAATTCGAATGAGGATGTGATCGAACACACATGTCTATTCCGTCGTTATGGCCATGTATGTGTGCTTCAGCTGCCTTGTTGGAGTGGTACTTCTGGTGAAAGATTGTAGAATGATCAACTGTAAAACCTTTCCAGACAAAATACCCTCTTTACCTTTATAAACCTTGTTACTCCTTGGCTTTAGTGGTGGAGATGTGTATCTTTGCCAAGCTTATGACAGAATACTTGTCATGGTGCCGAGAATTGAGGAATTAGTTCATGTTACCAATAGATAGTTTGAGTGATTTGAGTGTTTTTCTCTTCCTATTTTGTGGGTGTTTGGTTGTGTATTGTAATTGATTCGAAAAAGTGCTTTTAACAGATAGTTTCCTGAGGGATACATTTTTTATAAAGCTTTAAGGCTTACTTGAGGGACAAGTAGGTTTCAAGTTTGGGGGGATTTTGATGACATCAAATAACGTCTATTTTATAGCGTCATGCTATCCCTGTTATTATCCCATTTGTATAGTTATTGCAAATTATTGGTACTTTATCGTTTATTATTTGTGAATTGCTAGTAATTATGAGTAGATTGTGAAAGTTAGACAAAAGGGCGCAATTTGGAGCTTAAATGTACATATTTGAGATTACTATTCTGAAGACCAATACGCCGTATCCATCAAGGAATATATGGCGTATCCGTGCCTGCACTCACCAAAGACCACAGATGAATAAAGCTCAATACGCCATATCCAGAGAGACTTAATACGCCGTATCCAGAGAGACTCAATACGCCGTATCCAGAGAGACTCAATACGCCGTATTCAAGATATAGTATGTGAATATTCTGGAAGATATCAAATATGGTCCCTACTCCAAGAAATTCCAAATACGCCATATCCAATACTTGGATACGCCGTATCGAACCGACTTCCAGACCTTATAAATAGAAAACTCAAAAATGAGTTTTAAGTGTGCTAAATCATATTCTCGATACCTAAACCATAAAAGTAGATTTTTAGAGGAGAAAAAGAGTAGAAGAGGTCGAGCAACATTATCAATTCCATAGAAGACATTCCATATACTTTAGTAATCGTTCAGTTTTTGATATCATTCGTTAACTCGGTTAGTTTACCTTGGCTAAATAATTGCTCTTGTATTTATTATGACGTTTGAATGCTAATACCTTCGGGTATTAGCCATTATTATGAAGATCTGAATATTTGGTATTTGTTTATATCGATTTCTTGATTTATCGTTGAATGCTTGTTTTGTTTATTCAATTTATATTGTTTACGCGCTTTGGTATGCGAATATCATTAACTGGGATCTGTGATACGAATCAGTCAATCTAGAAGTCTGGGATGGCTTCTATATAGTACTTTTTACTCTAGAAATCATAGTTACACAAATATTGTCTTCTAAGTCTGTGTTCTAGGATACACTTCAGGCTTAACTCGTTAATTGGACATTGCCAATGGTTTTTTGATCGTGTTGACTGCAGGTTGATCTAGATAATTCAACAAGATAACATTCTGATTCATTAGATTGTTGGACAAGTGGACTATAGTGTGTAAATTACCATTAAGCGATAGTGTGGTAAAGTCTCTATGAGCTTGGTTTTAACAAGATCACCATTGCTTTATTACCCTATATTAAGATTATATCGTAAAATAAGGATGCTTTGATGTGGATGCCTTTAATTGTGACAGAATTAATGTGTCTAGGTCTTAGGATGATGTAACGCCTAAGTCTTAAGAATGATATGCCCCCTCGAGAGAAGAAATCATTGCACTTAATAATCAAACAAACTTTCTGATCGGATAATAATGGTTAATACAGTTTTCTTATATTTGGCTTGACCGCTCTTTTATCTTTTGTTTATTAGCTCGCGTGGGTTAAAGTGCCTTGAATTGATTGTAGTCACCAACCAAACCGTGCCAGTCTCTCAGGCTAAAACCCCATTTTCCTGCTAGAATTAGGATTTAGACTGACATAGGTTTAGAATAGAATAGAATTAACATAGATTAGATAACCAAGATATTAATTAAATTGATAGATTTAACCTCGCTTCAAGTGTTCGACACCCTACTTACCAGGAAACTACTATTGATCAGGTACACTGCCCGTTAAAGTGTTGTTTTTTGTTTAGTCGACAAAATATAAATTTAAAACTTGAATCAATAAAATATATACCACACAACGACACATCATTGCTGCTGAACCTACAAGACTCCAAGATGTTGTTCGTATTGCCAACAATTTAATAGATTAAAAGTTGAAGGGGTATGTAGTGAAAAATGCTAAGAACAAAAGAAGGTTGAAGGTCAACTAGAGAGACAACCGTGGGCAGCAACCACCATTCAAAAGGCCAAATGTTGGAGGTCAAAATGTAGCAAGAGCCTATATGGCTGGCAACAATGAGAGAAAACCGTATAATAGACCGTTTCCTCTCTGCAACAAGTGTAAGCTTCATCATGAAGGGCTATGACCTGTGAGATTTGGTAAGTGTAACAAGGTTGGGCATTTGACCCGGGACTGTAAGGCCACAAATTCCACTACTTCTACTCAGAAGGGTCGAGTAGTGAATTAGAGGGTTGTAACTTGTTACGAGTGTGGGAGGCAAGGTCACTACAGGAATGATTGCCCAAAGCTGAAAGATCAAAACCATGAAAACAAAATTAGAAACAAGAATGGGATTGGTGAAGCAAGAGGAAAAGAATATGTGATGGGTGGAGGAGACGCTAACCCTAATTCGAATGTCGTCAAGGGTACGTTTCTTCTCAATAACCATTATGCTTCTATGTTATTTGATTCAGGCGCTGATCAAAGTTTTATCTCGACTACTTTTAGTACTTTGCTTGATGTAACCCCTGATACTTATGACGTTAGTTATGCTATCGAATTAGCCGATAGAAGAATTTCTAAAACTAATACCATACTTAGAGGCTGTACGTTAGGATTGTTAGGTCACCCATTCAATATTGACCTAATGCCAGTAGAACTTGGTAGTTATGACGTCATCATCGACATGGATTGGTTAGCGAACCATCATGCGGTGATCATTTGTGATGAGAAGATCGTGCGGATTCCCTATGGAGATAAAGTTTTGATAGTTCAAGGTGATAGAGGCGGCAAAGGAGAGAAGTCGAAGTTGAGCATTATATCGTGCACTAAAAGTCAGAAATATATTAAGAGAGGTTGCCTAATTTTTCTGGCACAAGTTATGATGAAGGAAACCGAAGACAAGTCGGAGGAGAAGCGCCTTAAGGACGTGCCGTGTAACATCCCGCTCCACTAAAGAGACCAAGATTCACATTATGGTGTCATATCATAACATATAAATGCAAGCGGAAGACTTTATTAAATAAAAATACTAAGTCATGAAACAAAATGACTTCCAAAAGTATTAAATTCCAACAAAGACAAAATAAAAAGAGATCTTCCAACAAAATAAGTCTTAAACAAAAATCCAAACAAGGGAATCTATCAAGGGTCAGTCCTCTAAGAGCTTCCTACTCTCAACACTCAAATTCTAGCTTCCCTCTTATTACCTGCCGAAGGAAAAGAAAACGTAGCTGAGCTAACGCTCAGTGAACAGATATAATAATAATGAGGGAAAAAGTCAAAAGGATGAATGAAACGAATCACGAGAACCTACTAAACAAATATCATACAAAATACGAATCGAATGAATAAGAATCAAGAACAACAAAGGAATGCCCACGAGCTCAGATAAATGTTTAAACATGATACATGAATAGACCTAATCAAGATATATATCAATTTGTCACATAATCAATGTACCCAGGTATGCTTTTCCCTGAGTACCAAATGTAGATTATAGGGGTGTATTGCGCACACACCAAAACCATTCACTGACTGAATTGGAACAAAGTAACTAGGATGCTTCCATTATCGCTCCTGCAAACAAAGTCATATACACAAGTACAATGACGAGTATACATACATATGTAAGCTAATAATAATCAAAGGCCATCATTCAAAAGGGAACGTCATAGACTAATCACACCGCCACATATAGTGTCAGGCCATTGGTGCATCAATGACATGGTCATGGTACTTCCATGACTAGTTCAAATAGCTCAGGCAAAGATTTAATCAAATTGAATAAGTTACCAATAATTCAATCAAGATAATGGATCTAATATCATATTCAAACAAAGATCAAAAGAATCATGAATGCGAATATCAAATCAAACAGAATATCAACGAATATCAATGAGTCATGAGTACGGATAGCAAATCGGACGAAATATCAAACGAACAAAAGTAGCTAAAACAAATGAGAATCAAGACAATGAGGTGTCCTTACTAAAAGGACGGAATATCTATACCTTAACAAACAAGCAACGGAGAGAACGAACACGAAGACAAAAGATCAAAACCACTTCATCAAATCTACATAAATCCATGATTACATATTATTATCCATCTTATTTCATAAGTTTATTACTTAATCTTACCATTTAAAATACTTAAGGTACCTAAATTAGGGTTTTCTAATTTTCCAGAATCTGCCAATATTTTTAAGCAAGTTTCCCGATGTTAAAGACCCATTAAACGAGCTCCTAAAAATATACCAAAAATTACAGAGGTTCCCTCATGTGTCTAATATATCCCTAATTTTTGGTTGATTTTATTTCAAAGTTTACATACCCCTTTTACACTTGTTACCAAAACTGATCCCGAAATTGATCTGACAGAAACTTCAAAAATTTGATGCGTAAACACCTTACATAGACAACTCAGAAAATTCGAAACAAAATCATGGATGTAGCTAATATCATGAAGACTTACTAAATCAAATTTTAGAGGCTAACTCCTTACGGTTTGAGAATTAAAAATCAAATACTACTACTGAATTGTTCGGATAGAAATTACAGATTCGACACTTAACCTTATAAAATCTAAAAATCGACCTTCCCGACCTCCAATTGACATGAGCCCAGATTTTTCAGAAACTAGACTCTTTGAATTTAACTTTAGGCTCAAGAATCATGTCAAAACTCGTTTTTATCACCAAGATACATCCCGTTGAACATGACCAAAGATCTGCCGAGAAATTTTAATCATAAAAAGCCAAACTTTCACCAATCAAAACAAACCCTAAGATTTCTAATCTTGTAGGTTTTTATTAAAGCATCATTGATGATTATCTAGGGTTTCAAAACATAACTTTATGCCATATTAATTAGATTAAACCCTATACAAGTTAACACGATCATTAACACATGTTTTCCCTTTTTATGATTTTATGTAAAAACTTATGTGAATCATGGAGACACAAAGAATGAATTCAAAAGAGACATGGAATACCTATGGAATCAAGATGGAGACAAGAACAACCAAGACACCAACGAATCAAGAACACAAAGCTTGAATACTTCTACCGAATTCACCAACTTCTTCTTTCAAATTCTAAGAATGATTACACAAGTTTTGGAGGATAAATTTTTGAGAGAGAATGATGAGGGAGAGGGAAGAGGTCACATTTTATATAGGAGAGAGGAGAAGGGGACAAATTTTTTATCCTTTTAGAAGATTACAAAAGATTTGGTTTAATCTCTTTACACTTATTACTTAGAATAGGATTTGTAAAAAGAAGACAAAATAATTTCTAAATATATAGGGGGCGGATTTTAATATATATATATATATATATATAATATATCATACTTAAGAATATATTTACCTTTAATTTAACTTATATTTACAATTAATTATAACCTAAGGTTTTAAATGTCCTCAAATTTTTTATTTAAATTAGGTTATATTTTCAAAATGATAAATAAAATGCAAACCAAATTTTTTGGGGTTTTACAACATTCCCCTTAAAAGAAAATTTACGTCCTCGTATTGAATCGAATGAAATAGGTTGTTGAATTAGGGTTATTAAGAATACCAAAGATGACACGTTTGTATGTACAAAACGATGGGGGCGCGATGAACAGTCATCCAATTCTATACCTTGATAATATCGAAGTATACTCATTTTAGGGAGCAAATTAGCAAAACGAATCTTATCATCGAATCGAAGCGGAGTGTTCTGATATTAGTGGGTCAAACGTTTTATAGGGTAGTATCGAATAAGGTATAATTAAGTTGCGTATGGAAGATGCTTGGGTGTTTAGCAAATGAAACAAAAACCACATAATGTGTTGCACCCGTATCAAATAAGACAAAACAGCACGACCATTCAAGAAGAGAGTTCTCAAAACGGTACCTGAAGAGTTAGCTGCCTGATCCTTAGTCGAAGAAAATACTCGGTCAACGAATGAAACAGCGAAGGCAATTTAAAGTTAAGATCAAAATACGAAAGGAAACGATCATACCAAAGGAAGCCTAATGTCTACCCAATCATCACATGTCATAACCTAGGTTCCACAAGGCTCAACCTGGCTCTGATACCATAATTGTAACATCTCGATCAGATAAAAATACCAAGAGCCACATTAAGGTGTCATATCAGAACATATAAACGTAAGCGTAAGACTTTATTAAATAAAAATACTAAGTCGTGAAACAAAATGACTTCCAAAAGTATTAAATTCCAACAAAGACTAAATGAAAAGAGATCTTCCAATGAAATAAGTCTTAAACAAGAATCCAAACAAGGGAATCTATCAAGGGTCGGTCCTCTAAGAGCTTCCTACTCTCAACACTCAAATCCCAGCTACCCGCTTATTACCTGCCAAAGGAAAAGAAAACGTGGCTGAGCTAACGCTCAGTGAACAGATATAATAATAATGAGAGAAAAAGACAAAAGGATGAATGAAACGAATCACGAGAACCTGCTAAACAAATATCATATGAAATACGAATCGAATGAATAAGAATCAAGAACAACAAAGGAATGCCCACGAGCTCAGATAAATGTCTAAACATGATACATGAATAGACTCTAAACAGATATAATCAAATAGTCACATAATCAAATGTACACAGGTATGCATTCCCTGATGTACCAAATGTGATATGGGGTGTATAGCATACACACAACCATTCACCTGAACTGAACAATAAACAAAGTACCTAGGATGCATCCATACGCTCCCTACCGGAACTCAAATCATGTCCATATACACCAAGTTACAATGACGGAGTTTACTCATAACATATGTAAGCTAATAATAATCAATGGCCATCATTCAAAAGGGAACGCCGTGGACTAATCACACCGCCACAGATAGTGTCATGCCATTGGTGCATCAATGACATGGTCATGGTACCTCCATGACTAGTTCAAATAGCTCGGGCACAGATTTAAGCAAACTGAATAAGTTACTAATAATTCAATCAAGATAACGGATCTAATATCATATTCAAACAAAGATCAAAGGAATCATGAATGCGAATATCAAATCAAACATAATATCAACGAATATCAATGAGTCATGAGTACGAATAGCAAATCGGATGGAATATCAAACAAACCAAAGTAGCTAAAACAAATGAGAATCAAGACAAAGAGGTGTCCTTACTAAAAGGACGGAATATCTATACCTTAACAAACAAGCAACGGAGAGAACGAACCAGAAGTCAAAAATATCAAAACCTCTTCACCGAATCTACATAAATCCATGATTACATATTATTATCCATCTTATTTCATAAGTTTATTACTTAATCTTACCATTTAAAATACTTAAGGTAACTAAATTAGGGTTTTCCAATTTTCTAGAATTTGCCAATATTTTTAAGCAAGTTTCCCGATGTTAAAGACCTATTAATTGAGCTCCTAAAAATATACCAAAAATTACAGAGGTTCCCACATGTGTCGAATATATCCCTGATTTTTGGTTGATTTTATTTCCAAGTTTACATACCCCTTTTACCCTTGTTACCAAAACTGATCCCGAAATTGATCTGACAGAACCTTCAAAAAGTTGACGCGTAAAAACCTTACTTAGACAACTTAGAAAATTCTGAAAAAAATCATGGATGTAGCGAATATCATGAATATTTACCAAATCAAACTTTAGAGAAATAAAAATCAAATACTACTACTGAACTTTTCGGATAGAAATTCCAGATTCGACACTTAATCTTATAAAATCTAAAAATCGACCTTCCAGATCTCCAATTGACATAAGCCCAGATTTTCCAGAAACTAGACTCTTTGAATTAAACTTTAGGCTCAAGAATCATGTCAAAACTTGTTTTTATCACCAAGATACACCCCGTTGAACATGACCAAAATTATGCCCAGAAATTTTAAACACAAAAACCCTAACTTTCACCAATCAAAACAAACCCTAAGGTTTCTAATCTTGTAGGTTTTTATTAAAGCATCATTGATGATTATCTAGGGTTTCAAAACATAATTTTATGCCATATTAATTAGATTAAACCCTATAGAAGTTAACAAGTTCATTACCACATGTTTTCCCTTTTTATGATTTTATGTAAAAAATTATGTGAATCTTGGAGACACAAAGAATGAATTAAAAAGAAACATGGAATACCTATGGAATCAAGATGGAGACAAGAACAACCAAGACATCAAGGAATCAAGAACACAAAGCTTGAATACTTCTATCGAATTCACCAACTTCTTCTTGCGAATTCTAAGAATGATTACACAAGTTTTGGAGGATAAATTTTTGAGAGAGAATGATGAGGGAGAGGGAAGAGGTCACATTTTATATAGGAGAGGAGAGGGGGACAAAAAATTTCTATCCTTTTAGAAGATTACAAAAGATTTGGTCTAATCTCTTTTCACTTATTACTTAGAATATGATTTCCCCCTAGAAATATATTTTGATTTTGTTATTTTGTTTATTTACTTTCCTTTTTTTATAAAACCTATTTTAAGAAATAAGAGTAAAAAGGTTTTTAGCAAATATTGTGTAATCTTCAAAAATGAAAAGAAAATATTTTGTTCCCCCTCTTTTCCTTCATTTAGGCCGGCCCCTATGGGGTATTATTTACCAAAATCTTTTATTTTTGAAGCTTAGCTTAATTTAGGAAAAGAGTGTAGGAAAAAGGAGATCAAATCTTTTAATTTTGCAAGAAAGTTATTTGTGTCTTCCCCTCCCTTTTCTTCTTATATAGCCGGCCATATTCACTCCTCTCCACCATTATTCTCTCAAAAACTTTACTCTAAAAACTTGTGTATTCATCCATAGAAGTTGCAAGGAGGGAGAAGGTGTAGGTGGTTCCGGTTGGTTATTCAAGTTTTGGTGCTTGTGGTGTAATTCTTTGGTGTTCTTGGTACAATTATTTGGTGTTCTTGGTGTGGTGTTCTTGTTCTTGTATCCATCTTAATCTTCGTAAGTATTCCATGTCCCTTGTTTCATCTTTGTATTCCATGATTCACATATGAAGTTTTCATAAAAACCTAAAAGATTGTAAAGAAAACATGTGTTCTTAATCTTGTTAAATTGTGGGGCTTAATCTTGTTAAAATGGTGTAATAACATGTTATGAAACCCTAGATATCATTAATGGTGTAATTAATAAGAAACTACAAGATTAGAAACCTTAGGGTTTGTTTTGATTGGTGAAAGTTAGGGTTTTTATGTTTAAAATTTCTGGGCAGAATTTTGGTCATGTTCAACGGGGTGTATCTTGATAATAAAAACGTGTTTTAACATGATTCTTGAGCCTAAAGTTAAATTCAAGGAGTCTAGTTTCTGGAAAATCCAGGCTCATGTCAATTGGAGGTCGGGAAGGTCGATTTTTAGATTTTATAAGATTTAGTGTCGAATCTGGAATTTCTATCTGAAAAATTCAGTAATAGTATTTGATTTTTATTTCTCAAACCTTAAGGAGTTAGCCTCTAAAATTTGATTTGGTAAATATTCATGATATTAGCTACATCTATGATTTTTTTAGAATTTTTTGAGTTGTCTAAGTAGGGTTTTTATGCGTCAACTTTTCAAAGGTTTTGTCAGATCAATTTCGGGATTAGTTTTGGTAACAAGGGTAAAAGGGGTATGTAAACTTGGAAATAAAATCAACCAAAAATCAAGGATATATTAGACATATATGGGAACCTCTGTAATTGTTGGTATATTTTTAAAAGGTGTTTTTATGGGTATTTTAAGCTTGGTAACTTACCTTAAAAGATGGACAGATTCTGAAAATTTAGGAAACCCTATTTAGGTCATTTAAACTCTATATATGGTAAGATCAAGTGATAAACTTATAAAATAAAATGGATAATAATATGTAATCATGGATTTATGTAGATTCGGTGAAGAGGTTTTGATCTTTTGTCTTCGTGTTCGTTCTCTCCGTTTCTTGTTTGTTAAGGTACAGATATTCCGTCCTTTTAGTAAGGACATCTCATGACTTAATTCTCATTGGTTTTAACTACTTTGATTCATTTGATATTCCGTCCGACTTGCTATCTGTACTCGTGACTCATTGATATTCATTGATATTCTGTTTGATTGGATATTCGCATTCATGATTCCTTTTATCTTTGTTTGAATATGATATTAGATCCGTTATCTTGATTGAATTATTGGTAACTCGTTCAGTTTGCTTAAATCTTTTCCCGAGCTATTTGAACTAGTCATGGAGGTACCATGACAATGTCATTGATGCACCAATGGCATGACACTATCTGTGGCGGTTAGGGATGGAAATGGGTCGGGGAATTTTGGGGATCGTACTTACCATCCCCATCCCCGTTTCTCAGCCTCATCTCCATCCCCGTCCCCATCCCCATCGGGCCATCCCCAATGAGGATCGGGGATCCCCACGGGGATTCGGGGATTTTTCGCCCATATAAATTAAGCATAAAATTACACAACTAAACGAAAATA
>BQNB010002107.1:106792-125646 GCA_026074375.1 Tanacetum coccineum
AACCACCACAACAAAAATACTCTCACAAAAAATCTGAGAAAAATCGTTTTTATGTAAAAATTGGAACCAACAGTGGGCGACCCCCTTAATTCATAACGGGCGGCCCCCTTATCTTTAAAGAGACCGACCCCTAATTAAGGGGACCGCCCTAGTAAATCACGGGTAAAACAATATTTTTCCTGCTTTTTGACCCTTTTTTTACCTAGTCTCAGCTATCTTTGCCCAGAATGCTCGAACACAATTTGGAATAACTTAAACTAGTTCAAACTCATTCTATTCAATGATCATCACGACCACATCATCTTCCTCATCATACACTAACCATTATCAACATCCATGGCATCCACTAGAGCTTCCATTTCTAAAGCCTCCAAGAGGCTAAAAATCAACATCATTCCACCAAAACAATTATTTATGGATTTAACCCATGATGACACAAAAACTCTATCACCCATACTTCAACTCTCATCACCTAGTGCTCCTAACAAACCCTTTAAAACACCATCAACTAAAGACACTTCTTCATCCTCAATTGACTACATACCCAAATCACCAACCTCATCAACATCACTTTCACCAAATGGTTACTTGAACCCACTAACATCTACTCCTCCAAGAGTTTCTCCACCACCTCCAACTCAAGAAAATACATCAATGGATATCACTCTCACCCTTTCACCAATTACCCTACTAGATGTCTAATTTGATACTCCATCACCATCACCACATATCTTTGGTCATCCCATTCCTTGGAACCTTCTTGAGGCACACAAAGATTCATGTTTGTGTTGCATTCACAATCGTACTCTCATATTTGTGTTGAGAGATAAACTCTAATATATGTCTTCATATATTGAACATATGCTCTCACAACCACCAACAACCATCATCCCACCACCTCTACCATCTTCCCCAAACTAAACATACTCTATGTTTAGTTTCTCAAATAATTATCCATCCACCATTTTGCAAGCAAGTCCTATGGAGCTTTACTGGTTATAGGATTATTTGTAGTTTACAAAAATTTCATGGATGTTAGCATGTTATTTATTTTCCTTATGTATGCATGAGTGTAGTTCACACACTATTTTATTTTTAATGGATGATTATTGTTGGTTGCACTAATTATACCATATTCTCCCTTCTTGCTATATGTTAGAAATATTTGTATTGTTCTAACTTGTTTTTGTAGCCAAGAAACAATAGCTCGATTCCTTGGTGCCCTCGAACGAGGGGGAGCACACATCAAGGAGGAGCATTTATTCCGTCGATTTTACTAGCAATTCTCTACAATACCTTTTTGATTCTACAAAAAGGGGGAGAAATGACATAAAACTCACTAAATACTTGTTTAAAAATAAATTCACATTTAATAAGTTTAAATTTTGTAATCATAAAAAAGGGAGAGATTGTTGATAAAAATAATTCCTAAAAATATTATTAATATTTTTCACATCTTTACGTTTTGATAATCACAAAATATAAAAATGTTTAATGTAAAATTAAACGTAAACAAGTAATTAGAAGTAAATTTTCATTTCGAAAATTATATCACTTAAAGGTATGAATAAATAAATGCTTAATGCATTTTATGATCAAAGGAAAAAAAAAATTCAACATCACACTTTTATAAAATGTTGTAAACATTTTTATAAACAATACAAAACATTTTCTACAATTAAAAGAAATATTTTATTCAAAATAAATAATTTGAAATTCAAATTTTTGGACCTAAAACGGCTAAAAAGTTCCAAAAAATCCCCCATATACAAAAGGACAAACTAGGGAGCGCCTAGTCTAGGGCGCCCCCCTTAAATACACGGGTGGCCCCCTTATCTTTAAAGGGACCGCACACCTATTTAAGGGGATCGCCCATAGGTAGACGCTCCTCCAGAATGTCCTATAAATACTGGACTATTCCCCACTATTTTCTCATCTTTTGCACTCATTCTTTCTGATCAAAAATAGCCCACACATCTCATTAAAATCCTTTGATCATTTAATCATAAAGCTTTGTTTCCAAGTGATCCAAGCTCAATTCCTCAAGTGCAAGAGAAGAATACTTCCATCATCAAGTGAAGAAGTATTACACCTCAAGTGTGTATTGCAATCTTGTTGCATCCATATCATAACTTGTAAATCATTTGTAAATCTTGTAAAGTTGTGTAGTAGATAGATCTTGGTGATTGTTGTAAGTATAGTTGAATCTTAGTGATTCATCCAAGTTGTGATAGTTAGGTGTGAAAGTAGAAGTGAAGTAGTGAAGTAGTGTGGTGAAGAATACTAAGGCGTGAAGAAGTTGTGTAGTTGTGAAGTTGTGTTGTGAAGTCGTGAAAGTAGTGAAGAAGTTGTGAAGTCATGATAGATTGGTTCTAGCTAAGATTAAAACTCGACATCTAGCTTAGTGTCGGAAATTGATATAAGCGAAAGTTGTGTACGGTTTTCTCCACCATAAGAGAGTTTTTGACATAGTGAAGAAAACTCTCGAGTTAGGTGCTCGAGGAGTGGAGTAGGGCGAAGAGGTGCTTCGTAACCGAACCACTATAAATCCTTGTATTGTGGTTTGATCTTTCTAACTCTTATCTCTTATTTCTTTATTTGTTCTTACTTATTTATATTATTCATATTGTGCAAGTATTAAATTCACAAAAAGTCAAATCTAAGTTTTTATAAACAAACATAAACATTAAATTAAAAAGCAGTAAACTATTCAACTCCCCTTATAGTTTTCCACACACCTAGTCCATATTACTACACCCCACCAGTGTACCCCTCAAGCCCTGTTGCGTGGCCTCCTTCTTATGTCCCACCCCCATCGGGCTTTTCTTATCTGCCAGTCCAACACCAGATGCCGGCCCAGCCCAACCCTTATCCAATGGCCCAACAACATATACAGGTTCAGCCTAATGTGGTTTAATAGTTTGGTATTCCAACAGTCAGCCCAGCTCAATCCACTTGTGATCCAGCCCAACATACTGTTGCTACTGTTGCAACTCTCTCGGGTCAAGCAACTACTTTACCTCATGCTTTTACTGTCAGAATGCTTTATGATCCCGCTTATAGCGCTTGGAATATAGAGACAAGTGCGAGCTCTCATCTCAATAATTAAGTTAATAGTCTTAGTAAAAACTTTAATACGTGTATGTATCTGTCTATCTCGGTTGGTGACGGTCATTCTATATCCATCACTAATACGGGCCATGGTATTTTGCCAACTCCTCTTAAATCTCTACATCTAAATAATGTTCTTATCACCCCGCATATTGTCAAAAATTTAATTTTTGTGTGTCAGTTTGTTCGTGATAATAATTACACGATTGAATTTGATGCATTTGGTTTTTCTGTTAAGGATTTCATAACTCGTCGGGTGCTTCTTCAATGTGATAGCACGAGGGATCTTTACCCAGTCACCTTTCCATCTCCTATCCCACATGCTTTCCTTGTTAGTCAACATATGTGGCATCAACGTCTTGGACATCCATGAAGTAAAGTAATGCGTCGTCTTGTTTCTTCTAATTTTATTTCGTTTACTAAAGAGAAGCCTCCCGTTCTTTGTCATGCTTGTCAGCTTGGAAAACACGTGAGGCTTACGTTTGTTCACTCCAGTACTGTGATTAGTTCTTGTTTTGACATTATTCACTCGGATGTGTGGACTTCACTCATTTCGAGACTTTTAGGTTTTAAATATTATGTCTTGTTTTTAGATCATTATTCTCGGTTTGTTTGGGTTTATCCTTTGGTTAATAAATCTGATGTTATGTCCAAATTCATGTTATTTCGTAATTATGTTCACACTCAATTTAAGTGTGAAATCAAGTCATTCCAATGTGATCATGGTGGTGAATTCGACAACCGTCGCCTGCATACCCTTTTTGCCCAAAATAGAATTCAATTCTGCTTTTCGTGTCCCCAAACCTCTCAACAGAATGGGAAGTCTAAACGAATGGTTCGTACAGTTAATAACCTCATTCGCACCCTCCTTTTTCAAGCAAACCTTCCACCAACTTTTTGTGTCGAAGCCCTTAATATGGCCACACACTTACTAAATATCTTGCCTTCAACTACTATTACTAATGACATTCCCTACACCTGTTTATATGGCAAAGATCCCAACTATACCCTTTTACGTATTTTTGGATGTTTATGTTACCCTCACCTTTATCCATCTCACAAACTTGAACCACGTGCAACACCCTCTATTTTTTTAGGATATGCCTCTTCTCATAGAGGGTATGTCGCTGACCTACAGCACAACCAAATAACTGATTTCACGCCATGTCACTTTTGATGAGACCGTGTTTCTCTATGGCTCCACCATACCCAAATCCACTTCCGCTTACACATTTTTATACGATACATTTGATCTACACCCTACTGTTCCAAATCCTATCCTTACCACACCAACAACATCCAACCGAACCCGCAGCCCAAGCGTCCCTTAACGTGGCCCAACCAACACATGCTTCCCTATCTTCGGCCCAACTCCATTCACCTGTCCAACCGCCATCCCCTATGGCCCAACATACACCAGTCCAGCTTCAATTCTCACCTACGGCTGTCTCGCACCAAACCACAACATTTTCGGACCAACATGCACCCGGTATAGTTCAAAATCCCCCGGTTAACCCAAACTTTGACTCAGTTCACCCCAAGGTTACGCGTTTTCATATCGGGACTAACCGTCTCACTGAGCGTCTTAATTTACATGTGTCTTTGGTCTCTCCTTTACCAAAATCTTACCGTGATACGTTTAATGATCTGAATTGGCAAAATACTTTGTGTGATGAATATATTACGCTTATTAAAAACAAAACTTGGACTTTGGTACCTCGACCTCCGGACACTAATATTTTTTGATGTATGTGGATCTTTTGCCATACGTATTTGGCTGATGGCTCTCTTAGTCGCTACAAGGTTCGTCTTGTGGCGAATGGTAGTACCCAGTTAGAGGGGATTGATGTTGATGAGACGTTTAGCCTTGTTGTTAAACCAAGTACTATTCGGACTGTTCTTAGTTTGGCAACTTCTCGACACTGGCCAGTTCATCAACTTGATGTCAAGAATGACTTCTTACATGGCGACTTAACTGAGACAGTTTATATGCATCAGCCTTCAGGGTTTCGGGATTCTTAGCACCCTGATTATGTGTGTTTATTACAGCGGTCTCTTTATGGACTTAAGCAGGCTCCTCGAGCTTGGTTTCAACGCTTTGCATCTTACATTACTCGTGTTGGGTTTTAGCATAGTCGTTGCGACTCCTCTTTGTTTATATATCGACAGGGTACAAATACTGCTTATTTATTATTGTATGTTGATGATATTGTTCTCACAACTTCTTCTAAGACTTTGTTACGATAGATTATTGCTTCTTTACATCAAGAGTTCTCTATGACAGATTTAGGTTCGCTTATTTATTTTTTAGGTATCCCTGTTTCACAAGATTCTCTTTTCCCCCCCCCCCCCCCCCCCCCCCCCCCCCCCCCCCCCCCCCCCCCCCCCCCCCCCCCCCCCTGGGGATGTTTTTATCTCAGAAGAAATATGCTGTTGAGATTATTGAGAGGGCACATATGCTTACTTGTAATCCTAGTCGGACTCCTATTGATACCGAGTCTAAACTGGGAGTTGATGGTGATCCGGTTTTTAATCCGACTTTATATCGGAGTCTTGCGTGTTCTCTATAGTATCTTACGTTTACTCATACTGATATTTCTTATGTGGTACAACAGGTTTGTCTTTATATGCATGATCCTCGGGAGCCTCATTTCTCTACTCTTGAAAGGATCTCGAGGTATGTTCAGGGTACTCTAGATTATGGCTTGCAGTTATTTTTATCATCTACTATAGATTTGGTTGCATATTCTAATGCGGATTAGGCTGGTTGCCCCACTACACGAAGATCGACTTCAGGTTACTGTGTTTTTCTTAGCAATAACTTACTCTCTTGGTCCGCTAAGCATCAGCCAATGCTTTCTCGTTCTAGTGCTGAGGCAAAGTATCGCGGTGTTGCCAATGCTGTCGCTGAGACTTGTTGGTTACACAATTTACTGCGTGAGTTGCATACTCTTTTATCTTCCGCTACAATTGTTTACTGTGATAATGTCTGTGCTGTTTATTTGTCTTGTAATCCGGTTCAACATCATCGTACAAAGCACATTGAGATTGATATACACATTGTTCGTGATTTAGTTGCTGCTGGTCAAGTTCTGGTTCTTCACGTTCCTTCTCGTTATCAGTTTGCAGATATTTTCACCAAGGGTTTGCCATCCGCTTTATTTGAAGAATTTTGGTCCAGTTTGAGCGTCCGTTGTCCTTCCGCTGCAACTGCGGAGGAGTGTTAGCCCGTAATTATCACACATGTATTGGGCCAAGCCCACATCTAGAATCATCTATTACTAGTATATATTGTGTCGAATAATGAATGAATGTAACATACACTTTCCCAAACTTACACTTATAAGGATGAATGCCATGAGTCATTATTAAACGCCATCAATAAAAATATTATTTTTACGGATCTCCTTACTTAATCTCATAAAGAGGAATAACATGAGTCGTTCTTATATATATATCGTATATTCATTTATTATCGCATTAATTCGTGTTTTCATTTTGATATTTTTAATTATGTGCATATACATTAATTTAATATACAATGATAATGATATTTATTAATAACAACAACATATATTTTTTTAATATAAATTATAATGGTTATTTATTTAAATTTATAGGATTCTTAAAAAATCATACACACTAAAGGTTACCTAATTTCTTATAAGTTATATTAAATTTAACAAACAAAGTTTTATTAATTATCTTTTTTATTTTTACTTTTTTTACAAAAATAATGTATGACGTTAATTATTATATAGTAACATTTTTGTATAATTCCAACCAGACACATAATTGACAGTTATAACACATATATGACTAGGAGGGAATGTGTTTTCCGCTTAAAAGGTCAAGCAAAAGTGCACCGAAACTGTATAGCACGCATTCTGGTGTTACCCTCCCTACAAGTTCAATCAAAACAAATAAATAAATAAAATCCGGTTTAATTCATGATTTTTCTTGTGCTTGTTGCATACCAGTCCTTAGATACTCGAGAGGGGTAAATGCTAAATACTGTAAATCCTTCCATCTCGGCTGTTCCTTCGATTTAACCCACAACTACGAGAGTGTTGGATAGCATCCTGCAACTATTACATAAATTGTTTTCCAGCTGAAGACTGGATTAAACGTAACAATGAAAAGGTTAAAAAGTACTATCATCAAAGACAATTCTATAGGCGTTGAGATCATGGTAAAGAGCATGTCCTTTAGTTGTACAAGCTTCTAGAGCTTCTGCAAGATATAACGCTACTCTTAATCGCATTGCCCATTTCATAGGCTGTTTCAATATGCAAATAGGATCACATTTTTTACTGATTCAGCTTGAAACTTATTTCATAAATGAATAACAAACATACGGAAACTTACAATGAAAAGACAAGTACCAAGAAATTATAACACATCTATAAAGCTAGCTTGTGAACATGACACTAATAGTTGATTGCATTACATTCAATGAGGCAATTAATATACAAGAAAAATAGAACATCACATGACTATACGACTAGAAATTTAGACATGATAGACATGAAATGAACACAAAACAGCCCCTAAATCTGCTTATACCCACACAACCCCTTAATCTGCTTATAATCATAATTGACATGAAATGAACACAAAAACAGCCCCAAAATAAGAATCAGCCCTAAAACGTAATCCCAGCATCCCCTAATTTCAAGTAGCAAATGGCAGCTTTATATAAAATCGCAAACACCTAATTTAACTCATCCTACACATACATCTACATAGATACATTTATAACATATGCTATCAAACTAACACAGCCTACACATATACATAATTCACACAACTTGACATAAACCCTAACAAATAAATTAATTTTCGAAACATACCATTTGTTTGTAAGGTTTTCGTTGGAGAAGTTGTTAATTTGGTGTGGTGATATGGTGGGTGTGGTAGCGGTTAGGGTTGTGAGGGTGAAAAAAGGAGGCGGGTTAAAGGTTTTGTGAGTTTTTAATTAGGGGATCTGAGTGTTTGGGATTCAGAATATGGAAGGGATGGGTGTAGATGTGAGTTTGGGATGAGTGTCCAAATTTTTATTTTTATTTTGTTTCCCGCTTTTGAAGTTTAATTTTTTTTGTTTTCCCGCTGGGTGTCAAGCCCTTTTTCGGGTTTTTAAATATGATTGATTTTTAACGTAAATAGAGACCGGTTTTCATAAAAACAACCGGTCTCTATTAAGAAATACATCAAGACCTAATTTTTGTTCTTCGACCGGTCTTATTTCAATTTTTCTAGACCGGTTTTCAAAAATCTACCCGGTCCATTATATATATTTTTTTTCAAGACCGGTTGGTTTTTTAAAACCCGGTCTGGATTATTTTGAGGGGGCGAATTTCTTATTTCGAGACCTGTTTTTTTGATATTAGGTCTCCATAAAGGGGTCTGGATGCTTGTTTATGTAGTAGTGATATATACTTTGCCGGATGTAATTCACATGAGTTAAACTCTATCATTAATTAATCAATGAAAAGAAGCACTCAATTTCCTAGTTTATATCTTCTTTTGTTATATAACAGATAATCATAATCATTTTGATTCCCGATTACCTTCCTGGAATAAACCTAAGTCGCAAAAGATGCCCGCTTATACCTAGAATACATCGATCTTTCCAATACGATAGTAGTGTTACTGTTAGATAAATCATGTCAAGAAAATATTCTTTTATCTATACTGTATAAAAGATGGTTTATTTAGATACTAAACTTTATTTGCATACCAGGAATCAATCCCCACCATTTATTTAGTTAGATCCAAGGGTGAAGATTAAATTTAACTTTTACATTAATAAGGGCATTTTTGTCTACTATATAAATAATTTTCATTCTAAACATCTCTTTTATCCCCTTATTTTTCACACAGATATAACGTGTATTTTCAAAATTTTCTCTCACCGTTTCCCCCAATTTCAACTCAACATTCAAACCCTAATTTCATCATCATATTCAATATTATAAACCCTAAATTAACCGTTCAATTCAACAATTCATCATTACTTATCAACATCTTAATCAATTAACCCCTTAATTCATCAAGTTTATCATTGTTACAATCTTCCTTCACCATCACCATCATATCACGTGATCGTCTTCATCGTCAATGTTTGTCACATATTTCAATTCATGAAATTGTAAGCCACTAGAAGCTTTCAAGCATAAGATAAGGTATTTGACTCCTAATTGAAACTAATTATGTGCAAGTTAATGTTTCATGCATTTAATTTTATATACTATGACGAAATTTTGTTAATTTGTTGTTAGTTTTTTCGATTAACTATAGATTTTTTAAACTAAGATGGTTATGTTAATATAGATTTTGTCGTGGACGAAATATTTGTCAGACGCGCACTATGTGTTTGATGAAATGCATAGTGTATTTTGCATATGACTATACCTTCAATTTATCATTATCATCATGATCATTTTTAAGTTATTTTGAGAGATTATTTATATGCACACCATTTGTTTGATGAAATGCATATTATACTTTTTTTTAATAAATAAATACAAGTGTGAGTTGTTATTGTGTTTTGTTTGAGAATATAGTTGAATTTTAGGACATTTTAAGCTTCTGTTCTAAGCGCTGTTATGAACCACATGTGATTTTACATTCTTTAACACATGTTAGAGTATGTAATTTGATTTAGTTTTAAACGATTAGAAACTGATGTATCGCACGTGACATTACATTAGTTTAACATGTTTAAAATTTGAGATATTTTAAATTATCCTTAATTTAAGTTGTATTTAATCACATGTAATATTACATAGTTATAACATATGTTGACATTGTTATTTTTTTACATGTTATCGTGATCAAATGTGATATTGCATTGTTTAACATTTGTGTTAGTATGTAATTTCATTAAGTCTCATAGAACATGTGATAAATTGGTGTTGTTACTTCTTAATTTTCAGATTCTAATTGTCAGCAAGCATCATGAACCGTTTATGCGCAATAATCTAGAGGCTACTGGTGAAACACTATAAAAGGCAGAAGAAAAGAAGAACGTGAAAAGGCACGCTATAAAAGTTGACGAGAGAAATCATATGATTGAACCCTGAAAAAGAAAGATTAGTTGTGAAAGAGAAATCAATTGATAAAAGTCTGAAAAGAAAGACAAGTAGTGTAATTTACGGAGAGCCAATAACACACAACACGGGCACTTACGCTAAAAGGCGAAAATCATAGATATTTAGTTATAACTTAAGTTATAACACTTGAATAGATGATTTATTACTGGGATTTTGATTCCTTTTGAGGGAATTTCAGATCATTCCGAGTAACATTTATCATGTTCTTATATATTTACATGCACATTTTTGTTTTATATACTTACAGGCATAAATCACATGTGATATTTAGCAATCTCATTTCAGGTAACTTTCATTTTATTATTATTGGACAAAAATCAAATGTGAAATTTTAAGGTGAGATTTGTGTGGAGTAACTTTCATGTAACAAATCATTGGACCAAAGCAGGGGTGACAATTTCTGACCCGACACGAAACCCGAAACTGACACGAAAATTAACAGGTTCGGGTTGAGTCTAATAGATTCCGGGTTGGGTTCGGGTCGGATTAGGGTCAACCCATCTGACCCGTTTATTAACCAGGTTAGGTTCGGGTTTGGAATAAATTAAGCGGGTCGACCCAACAACCCGTTTAAGATTTTTTTTTTCTAAAATTAAAAATTATTTTTATTTTATTATATGTGTTAAATGGGTTAAATGGGTAAACCTGCAAATCCGTTTAACTTGTTTAACTCGTGTAATGTGTCAACTTTTGTATATAAAACGGGTTAAATAAGTCAACCCAAAACCCGTTTAACCTATTCAACCCGTGTAACTTATTTAACCTGTCAACCTAAGTATATATATGGGTTGAATGGGTCAGGTTCGGGTTATGTGTAAACAGGTTACGGTTGACATAGCTCACCTGATTATTTAAATGGTTCAGGTTTGGTTGGGTTTTCTGACCCGACCAACTTACAGTATCTCGATTTAAAGCCGACCTGACATTTTCCACCCTTAGCCAAAAGGTTATAAACTTTAATATCAAATCATCAGGAGGAGTGCAGGAGAGTTATTGGATACCAAAAAAAGGTTGAATACTAAGGGACTCATCTCCACCATCCATCTAAAAATAAATCAATGGTTGAGAGTAAAAAGATTTTATTATTTCACCTATTTTTTTAAAACTTAACATTTTCTCTTAAAAATCCGTTTAACGCATAACGCAACTCCACTCCCAATACCATCACACGATGAGCATTTTGTATTTTCATGGAATCCACTTTGATATATACTTTCGACAAAAAAATTCATTTTTTCACGTATTTTTTTATTGTTTTTTCACCTTATTTTCTTTGTTGAAACTTGACATGATAACATATTCATATGTGGATGACACTACTAATCAGGAATATCCGTACAAATCTATGATGATATAACACTAACAGCGAATTACATGTGATCTGCATTAGAACATTAAATATCATATATGATTTAACACTAATATAATATATAATTTTATTATATGTAATTTATCAGTAATATCATATATGATTTTAAATATCATATATGATTTAACACTAATATCATATATGATTTCTATCATAGCAAGGTTGGGTCGGTTGGTTATCACCCTTGCCTCTAGAGACAGAGGTCAAGGGTTCGATCCTCACTCTTGCTATGGCCGGAGGAGTTCCTTTTACCTTTGCTAGAACCGGAAAACCACCTCTTACCTTAGGTAGGGGTAGCGGTTTCTTTTGAATTTTCTAATTTTGGTGTCTACGTCTCAACCCTCATAACCGTGGAGGGTGTTTGGAAGACTGTTATTGGGACCCATAATCCGTGGAAGACGGTATTGGGTGTTACTTACTTACTTTTTTTTATCATACATGATTTCTCATGCAAGTTTCAACTACGAAAAAAAGACGAAAAAACGAAAAAAAAAACGTAAAAAACATGAAAAAACAAAAAAAAATCCGTCGAAAGTATATCAAAGTAGATATCGATAGAAAGATAATTTAATGCTCCTCGTGATGGTATATTTTTTTCTTTTAACGATTAACGGTTTGAAAGATATTAATATTTGAAAAAAAAAGAATGAAAATGGTTTTTAGGTTTAATCTTATCCATTGGATCAAGATGGAGATGGAGGGTGAGAATTAGTCAATTAGTATCCACATTAACTTTGGTATCCAAATGAACTTAAATCAAAAATCAATAGTCAAATATCAAATGTGATGTTTCAAAGTAACATAAAGTTAATAATAGACGTTTGAGAACACGAGTAACAATTTAATAATTTATCACTTGTGATATTATACTTTAGTTCAATATCATAAGTGATATTTCACTAAAAGGCCAAAATCATAGATATTTAGTTATAACTTAAGTTCTAACGTTGGAATAGATGATTTATTGTTGGGATTTTGATTTTGATTTCTTTTGAGGGAATTTCAAATCATTCCGAGTAACATTTATCATGTTATATTTACATGCATATTTTTGTTTTACATACATGCATAAATCACATGTGATATTTAGCTATAATCTCATTTTATTTAAAGGTAACTTCTATTTTATTATTATTAGACAAAAATTAAATGTGATATTTAAAGGTGAGATTTGTGTTGAGTAACTTTCATGTAATAAATCATTGGGCCAAAGTATAAACTTTCATGTCAAAAATGAGTAGTCAAATATCAGATGTCATGTTTCAAAGTAACATAAAGGGCCTGTTTCTTTTTTTCCTGCTGTTTAGAGAGTGCATCTTTTTGTACAATATTTCCTGTTTCAAGTTGGTCCTATGTGAAGAAAAGATGTTTCTTTTTTTTCTTAAGAGTAAACTGCAAAAATCATCCCCGTGGTTTGTAGTTTGTGGCACTAATCATCCCTAGCCGATACTATTGACACTAATCATCCCTGAGTGGCAAACGTTCAGCAAAAATCATCCTTATTGGGGATGATTTTTGCAAAAAGTTTAACAAAAAGTTTTGCAAAAATCATCCCTCTAGGGATGATTTTTGCCGAAAGTTTCACCACCCAGGGATGATTAGTGCCAATAGTATCGGCTAGGGATGATTATTGCCACAAACTACATACCACAGGGATGATTTTTGCAGTTTACTCTTTTCTTAATGACTATTGTTGGTAAAGTAAATTACTGCTTTACCCTTTTGTCTTGGTGTTAAGAACTCGATATGTATATTTTCTTCTTGAACAAAATCATAAAAAGCCCCAATTGATTTTACTCAAGTTAACGCATGAAAAAAATACTCCCTCCGTCCCATATTAAGTGTCCACAATGGAATCTTTTAAGTCTTTTGTTATCAACTTTGACCATAAATATTTTTGTTTGTGTTATATAATACCACTTGATTTGACTGTAAAATTTTACGCAAACAAAAAAGTAGCCGTTGCTGGTGGCAGTCCCGGCGGCCCCTTATATATAAGGGGGCCGCCACTAGACTCCGCTCCCTTTTTTGTCCTTTTGTGGTGAATGTTGTATCTGTTATGGAACCTTCCATTTTGGGGGGGGAAATTTTGAAATTCAAATTTTATGTTTTTAATAAAACATTTCTTTTAATTAATAAATAATTTGTTTTTATATTTTTATAAAAACCATCTTTGTGAAAGTTATTAAGATTTAAGAAAAAATTATATTTTTCTGCTCTCTAACCATGTTTAATGATGTGGTTTTCTCCATACCTTATAGTGATTAATCATAGAAATAGAATTTTATGATTATTAATTCTAAAGTTTATTTTATCGTGTTAATTATTTTTCACCTTTTTGTTATTATCAAAACATTGATCGAGGTCCGAAAAATTTAAATAACGTTTTTTTGGGACATATTTGTATTAACACAATAGAAGTAGGTCGAAAGGCTCTATTGCTTTAATATAATTCTACGTTGTTTGTCTATGAACAATTCAGTATTAACCTTGTGAGAATTGGTTAATAAAACTATGATCAACCTAAGTATAATAATGTTTAATGCTTAATCTCATGTCTAACGAACTTGAATAAGAGTGTATGATTTTTATATTATCAACCACAAACCTATCTTAATGCATTCGGTATGTTGAGAATTAAAATCCGAAAGGATTTCTTATCAGATTGTATAGATATTTGTTTGAATGATTATCCAGCATTTCTTACCTATATACCTTGTTTGTGTGTGCATCTCTATACTTATATTTGTTTTATCTTATGTCTCTTGGCTTAAACAAACATTTTTTTAAACATCTTGGTAATAATCTAATCTGTAGAAAACTAGAAGGGGGGTTGAATAGTTTACCGCTTTTTAATTTAATGTTCATGTTTGCTAATAAAAACTTAGATTCGACTTTATGTGAATTCACACTGTGCACAATATAAACAACTATACTTATCTAAACATTAATAGGAAGTTATGAGCAAATAAGGTAAGACAAAAGATAAGAGTAAGAACAATCAAACCACAACGTCAGGATTTATAGTGGTTCGGTAATGAAGCACCTCTTCGCCTTACTCCACTCCTCGAGCACCAAACTCGAGAGTTTTCTTCACTATGTCAACAAACTCCCTTATGGCGGAGAAAACCGTACACAACTTTCGCTTACATCAATTTTCCGACAAAAAGTCTAGATGTCGGTCCAATCTTATGCTAGAACAATCTATAACGACTTCACAACTTCTTCACTACTTTTTACGACTTTCACAACACAACCCCCCTTCACAACTACAAAACTTCCTTACAAACCTTGTTTTTTTCACATCACTACTTCACTACTTCACTTCTACTTTCACACCTAACTATCACACTTGGAATGAATCACTAGATTCAACTATTTACAACCAATCACAAAGATTTATATACTACACAACTTACAAGATTTTGTACAAATTAACACTGAATTGAGACTTATACAGCTTATAAAAGCTTATTATGGCTTAATATGAATTCAAGGTGAATTTTGCATAAGAATGAAATCATTAATGTAAAAGACAATTAAGCTAAAAATATAACTTTTTATTAATTCATAAAAACGAGTACAAAGCTGAAAAAGGAAATACAAGTTTTAATAAGCTAAAAATTTAAGCTAACCTAACCTAATCCTACACTACTCCTACTCTAAATAATCCTAACTGTGTGAAATCCTCTTCTATTTATAGTGAGGATGTGAACTTCTAGCCTTTCAGGAGCGTCACCCATCTTCAAATCTTGACCCTTCAATCATAATCCATCATTTAAGTCCATTGGATTGCTTCCACGTTCTTCCAACTAATTACATCATGTGGGATTGCTAGCGTGGCTAAGAGTTGTTTCAGGCATGTTAGGATCTTGTCTTCTAGAAGCAAGAGAGTATGGGTAAGAGTGGGTTTTACCCTGTGTGTGTTTGTTGTAAAAAACAGGGAGGGAAAAGGAAGAAGATCAATAGTAATTTTGACTCATTTTAATCCCTTGACTTTGACCGGGTTGGTGTTGGGCTTACTTTGTATTAGATTAGGCCAAGAAATGGATTTAGTGGAAAATGGATATGGACTTGTATTTTTATAAGGATAAGGTTTTATAAGTATGAATCTTAACGGGATGACCGGTCCAATAAAATAGGTACGGGTTAGCCCATTAAAGATAAATACGCCTTCAGCTTTGATTTCTCAAGCTCTTTCCATTCATGTGCTCGGTTTTGTCCGCTTTTCTTTATTTTTGTCCCTTTATTAAATATCTGTTACCTGCAAGACATAATTGACAAAACACACATATACAATGCATTTTTCATGTATTTTGGTCTTTTAAGCTCATTTTAATAAGGAAAAATGATATGTGATTAGACACATATCAGTGCTCCCCCTCGTTCGAGGGCACCAAGGAATCGAGCTATGGTTTTTTGGCTATAAAAACGAGTTAGAATAATACAAATATTTCTAATCATGTAGCAAGTGAGGGAAAATATGACATAATGATAATGCAACCAACAATAATCATCCATTTAACATAAAATAGTGTGTGAACCACACTCATGCATACAAAATAAATAACATGCTAACATATATGAAATTTTTAAACTATAAAAAGTCCTATAACTAGTAAAGATCCATAGGACTTTCTTGCGAAATGGTAGATGGACAATTATTTGATAAACTAAACATAGAGTATGTTTAGTTTGGGGAAGATGGTGGAGGTGGTGGGATGATGGTTGTTGGTGGTTGTGAAAGCATATGTTTAATATATGAAAATATATATTAGAGTTCATCTCTCAATCCAAATATGAGAGTACGGTTGTGGATACAACAAAGGCATGAGTCACCATGCGCTTCAAGTAAATTCTAAGGAATGGGATGCCCAATGATAGGTAATGAAGGTGATGGTGAGTTGTGATGAACATCAAGTGGAGTAATGGGGTTGAAGATGAGAGGGTTATTCCATTGAGTATTGATTCATTTTCTTGAGTTAGAGGTGGTGGAGAAACTCTTAAAGGAAGAGATGTTGGTGGGTTCAAGTAACCATTGGGTGAAAATAATGTTAATGAGGTTGGTGATTTTGGTGTGTAGTCAATTCAAGAGGATGAGGTATCTTTAGTGGATGGAGTTTTAGAGGGCATTGGGAACACTAGGAGATGATTCTTGAAGCTTGGGTGATGGGGTTATAGTGTCTTCATTTATCAAGTCAATGAAGAGTTGTTTTGGTGGTATGATGGTAAATTTTGGTTTCTTTAATGGTTTGGAAATGGAAGCTTTTGGTGAAGCCATGGAGGTTGATAATGGTTAGTGTATGATGAGGAAGATGATGTGTTGGTGATGATCATTTGGAAGGGATTTATGGGAAGAGAATGGATTAGAAAAGGAATGAATTTGAACTAGTTTAGGTTATTCCAAATTGTGTTCGAGCATTCTGGGCAAAGATAGCTGAGACTAGGTAAAAGAGGGTCAAAAAGCAGGAAAAATACTGTTTTACCCGTGATTTGCTAGGGCGGTCCCCTTAATTAGGGGTCGGTCCCCTTAAAGATAAGGGGGCCGCCCGTTATGAATTAAGGGGGCCGCCCTCTGCTGGTTTCCATTTTTCACAGAAAAATGATTTTTCTCAGAATTTTTTGTGAGAGTATTTCTGTTTTGGTGGTTTATTTGCAGCAAGCCCTATTGAGTTTTATGAGCACATTTAATCATATAACGTGTAATAAACACATCAAATCATGAAACCAAAGTAGCATAAGTAGTTGATTAAATAAAACAACCAAAGATTTAAATCATCATAGCAAACAAGTATCTAAAGATAACCAACACTCAAGTCTTTCCGAATAAATCGGATAATCACCACACAAGTTGTTTAGAACATACACATAATCAAGTTAAAAATTGTCTTAAACCACATTTAGCTATCTAGCTAATTTCTCTCCTATGTCTTCACTTCTTCTTCTTGCTAAACACTCCTTTTAATGCCTTTCCAAATGACTTGAACCCTCCGCGCATCTCCTCATGCATTCGTTGCGTTTGGTTGAGCAAGGTGGTTTGTCGTGCAAAGAGAGTTTCATCGGTTTGCTCGGAAGAGGAAGGCATATGGTAGTTTTGGTAGTCGAGTGGATTAAGAGAGTTAAGATAGGTGGTAGGAGATGGAGTACTTGCTCGAGAAGTTTCGACATCATCATCATCATCATCGTGTTGATGAGATGACATGCCTTGATGAAAAGAGGATGAAGAAGAGATGGAACGACGTGCCTTGCCACGATCACTTCAAGGTCGTCGAATTTGTCTTAGGGAAAGAGGACGCATGACTTGTTCAACAATGTCATAGGTGCCATTGTCAAGATGAGTGTTGGTAAAATATAATGCCTAAAAACATTAATAATATTTTTTCACATCTTTACGTTTTGATAATCACAAAATATAAAAACGTTCAACGTAAAATTAAACGTAAACAAGTATTTAGTAGTAAATTCTCATTTCAACAATTACATCACTAAATAAATGCTTAATGCATTTTATGATCAAAGGAAATTTTTATTCAACCTCTCACTTTTATAAAATGTTGTAAACATTTTTATAAATATTACAAAATATTTTCTACAATTAAAAAAAATATTTTATCAAAATAAATATTTTGAAATTCAAATTTTCAGACCTAAAACGGCTATAAAGTTCCAGAAAATCCCCCATACACAAAAGGAAAGTCTAGGGCGGCCCCTTTAAATACACGGGCGGCCTCCTTATCTTTAAGGGGACCGCCCACCTATTTGAGGGGACCACCCATAGGTAGACGCTCCTTCAGAATGTTTTATAAATACTGGACTATTCCCGACTATTTTCTCACCTTTTGCACTCATTCTTTCTAATCAAAAACAGCCCACACATCTCATTAAAATCCTTTGATTATTTAATCATAAAGCTTTGTTTCCAAGTGATCCAAGCTCAATTCCTCAAGTGCAAGAGAAGAATACTTCCATCATCAAGTGAATAAGTATTACACCTCAAGTGTGTATTGCAATCTTGTTGCATCCATATCATAACTTGTAAATCTTGTAAAGTTATGTAGTAGATAGATCTTGGTGATTGTTGTAAGTATAGTTGAATCTTAGTGATTAATCTAAGTTGTGATAGTTAGGTGTGAAAGTAGAAGTGAAGTAGTGACGTAGTATGGTGAAGAATACTAAAGCGTGAAGAAGTTGTGTAGTTGTGAAGTCGTGAAAGTAGTGAAGAAGTTGTGAAGTCGTGATAGATTGGTTCTAGCTAAGAT